>JAHWFP010036040.1:0-29952 GCA_023313725.1 Lithobius niger
CAATTAATCAAGTCTAGCAAACGACTGAAGCTTAAAACTCCTGGTTTTATTTTTGCGACAGAGAATGAAAGTACACTTTACATTAAGGTTTGCTTCTGAAAGCTTTTGAATACCAATTAATTAAATAGGCAACAAGTTTGAATATACACTTAGTATATCACAAAATCAGACAAACACCCTTGGTTTGAATAAAAAGTTAAATTTTCACAATAGAAAAAGTAATATTCGGTGCTCCCGGAGACACCCACAAGACTCAACAGCCGCTACTGATAAAAGTCTGACAGTATGTTTCTACCTGATCAACCGTCCACAGTTATGTTTCTAAGTTTTCCAAGTACAAAAAGATCAACCTCCCCTAGTTCCCTCGAGAACTGTTCCAAGTTATAAAAAGCCCGGCAATTTTACACTTAGGCATCAGTTTGTTTCAATTTGACTTCCACAAAGATCAAACCGTCATTTAGTTTCAAGTTAAAATTACATTTAAAATAAACTGGAAAAATTGGTTTTTAGTAAGAGAACCACTCTGACGTTATGGGGAGAGAGAACCTAAGATGCCGCTACAGGCGTCTCCACCATAATTTTCCCTAGCTAGAGAGTTAAGTTTACGTTTTTAAACTAAAACTTAGAATATGGGGGTCCTAAACTGAACTTTTAAAAGTTTAACTATAACATACGAACCACTACCATCGTGCCCGGCATGACATTCTCCACTCCCGACTGGCGTGACCAGTCTCTAGCTTGAGATCTGTGAGCTGTGCTAACTATGCATTCTGGGGCAGGGGTTTTATACACATTACCGGAAGTAGGCGCGGACGCCGAGGATAGCTGCGGGGGTCTGATTGGCCGAGGGCCTCGAGAACAATGGAAAGTGGGAGGAGAAGTCGGATGAACAAAGGAACTGGGTGCAGAGCCGTTTGAAGGAGTAGAGACATGTAAGACGGAAAAGTAAGGCCTGTTTTGAGTTTTACTCAATTGAACTTTCGGAAATAGGCCTTTATTCTTAATTATTGGCTATGGATTCCATATTTACATGATTGCAACGTGATTTGGCTCTTGTTAAAGCTTATTACTTGGGTTTGGGTAATGCATAGAACATTACGATTAAATTAAACAAGCTGTAACAGTAAACTGCAGTGTTAAACACCACAACTAGTTTTGGCTGGGGAGGGGGGCACAAATGGAGGATTCGAAGTTTTTGCACAGTTTGACTTTCGGAAATGGGTTAAACAGATCTTTTTAAGAATTCTTTTAGGGTTTAATAGTAGATCAAGCTATTCGTAGATTTTGGTAGGTCTCAGTCAGGTTAGAGGAAAACTAAAATAAACATATATACACGGAAAATTCGTGTCCGGTAGAATGCCAGGTCGTAATACGTTTATACGTTTGGACATATGGTAGCGTTTCTGGGGGTAAAAGAATATAAATAAAGTATAAATGCGGTTAAATAAACTAGCTTAGTTGAAGGCTATAACGCATTAAGTTACTGAGAACATTTAACGTTTAAAATTTTAAAGTTAAAATTCGATCGTTGTGGAAATTTTTCATATAGATTGCGGCCGACAAACACAATAAAAAATATCACACTATAAATGGTTGTCTGTATAAATCCTCTCACAATACACTAAGCTAGTATGTTCGGGCTTTTTGCCCTAAAGGAAAAGGGATAAAATGACAATACAAAAATACAGAGTTCAGCAATGGCGGCCATGTTGAAGGTATGCTGTAGTGGCTTTGAGATGATCTTCAAACGTCGTTTAAAGGTTCTTAATGGTGGAAAGTCCGGATTTCGGCTTCCCCAAGTGTCTTGTATTTGGACAGGCCATGTATGTAGAAAGTTTGAAAGTTTATTAAAGAAACGGCGAAATGAGCCTCGGCGAGGCATTTGGTGCCTCAAGAAAAAAAATTTCAAATTTTTAAAAAAACAATATTTTTCGGTGGCGCTCGTTTACACGCCGCCAAACGCAGGATTTTATTCGGGGTTCCTGAGAACTCGGAATAAAAGCTACAATAAAGGGTTAGTGCACACAAGATATGCAATGAACACAAGACCGCCAAAATTTAAGCAAAATTGACATGAAATAAAATACACTGTTTACATAAATGTTGACTTTGCCATTTTGTATTTTTGGGGGACCAACGTTTTTGTGGCTCAGAAAACTTTAAGTAAAATAAAAGTTACAATTTAAAAACACTGTTTTTGCAGCCATTAACTAAATACTGTCCACGCTGCTTGGTGCAGGAATATCGTACAAGTATTTGAAAATGGGGCAAAAAGACATTTATCTAGAAACACACTAGCTTTAAAGTAAAAGTACAAAGTTTAAGTTTGTTGTTTCGTTATAACAAATAAATGAGGCCATCTACTGCTCTGGTAATATGTTCCGTACGGATTCTGCCTCTGCTCAAGTCTAGTCATTTTTTTTATCTGGGATGACTGCGAAATTAACCCTCCGCCGCATTTCAATTAACCTAGCCGCTGCGATAGGGATCGGAGAATCGAATACTATGGGCACGCATACAATGACCGGCTCTATTTACTGTTAAACTACTCCCACTGGGATGGTTTTAGGTTACCAAACAACTTGTTTACATGTTGAAAGTGACACTAAAGGGTTTAAGGTGTAACCCATAACTGAAACATAACAATACAACACTGGGAAGTTTTGTGGATAAAAACTAACAACCTTTTAACGACAGTGCTACCTTTTTCGCACAGGGGTAGACAGACGGCTGTTTTTGGGAAGAAAGCCATTTCGTAGAAAACTTAAAGAAGAGCCAACCGGGGACAGATTGCAGCTCCCTTAGAATATTCCTAATGAATATTTAATTAGTGTCGTTACAATCTTTATCAATATTCTCCCACACAGGGAGACGTTGATAGTGACAAAAAGAGTAAAGCATAGACACTTAAAATTTAGGTGTGAAGGTCAAAACGGGAATTAACTGGGAGTTACTTTAAAATGAGCTCCCAACAGACTAAAATGACAATATTAAAAATGCAGGTAAAATTTAATTTTCAGTCAATTTGTACTGAAAACAAAATGTTAAACATTTAAGAACTTGTTTAAACAAAATATCTACTCAACGCGTTGGCGTTTAAGTGAAACTTGCCAGGCTTGTACCGGACCGTGTAGTCATAATCTTCTAGGGTGAGGCTCCACCTGAGCAATCTGGGATTTTTGCCAGACATTTACTTGAGCCAGTGAAGTAGGTTGTGATCTGATTCTATGATAAATTTTGTCCCATAGATGTAGGGCCGTAATTTAGCAACAGACCAGATCAGACAAGCACACTCTTTTTCTGTTGTCCCGTAATTCTGCTCACGGGCTGTTAATTACGTGAAACGTAAAGACAGGGGTGTTCATCTTCTCCAAATTCTTGTGACAACACGCAGCCCATGCCATGGTCGGAACAATCGCATTGGAGGATGAAAGTTTGGTTGAAGTCGGGGGCTCTTAGGACGGGAAACGTCACTAAGGCGATTTTCAAGGTTTCAAAGGCAGTTTGCTTTGAATCATCCCATGAAACGGGATCGGGTGCGTCCTTTTTCAGAGAGTCTGTAAGACTTGCACAGATTTCGGAATAGTGGAGAATGTAACGTTGGTAGTAACCAACCAAACCAAGGTAGGAACTGACATCTTTTTTTGTTTGTGGCCGTGCTAATTTTTGAACAGCCAAGACCTTCACTTCTGAAGGGGTGCGAGTTCCATTGCCCACTTCGTGACCAAGAAGGGTAGCTTTGCTGCAAGCGACCTGCGATTTTTTTGCGTTCACAGTTAACCCGGCCTTCTTGACAGCAAAGAGAAAGTTGAAAACGTTGTCCAAGTGTTGTGGCCATGTTTCGGCATCAACTGCGGTGTCATCTTGGAAAGGAGTGACATACTCCTCCATGCCACGAGTGACATTGTCCATGAGCTTCTGAATGCAAAATGGAGCGTTTTTCATCTCCATGTTCATCATGAGGGGAGCAAATTTCCCTATGGGGGTAGTGATAGTGGCGGCCATTGAAGCCTGTGGCGTCAAGCGCACTTGCCAAAATCCACGGTTAAGGTCAAAGATTGAGATATACTTCCACTTAGCTGCACGCTCAATACATTCCTCAATGTTAGGAATTGAGCAATCTTTAGTTACCGTATTGTTGTTCAGCTCACGGTAGTCAGCCACAGGACGAGGGCTAGCGTCTTCTTTTTGTACAATAATCATGGGGGATCCATGTGGGGAATCCGTTTCCACAATTAAGCCCAGATCTAACATACGTTTGATCTCTGTGACTATCAAGTCACGTTCGAACTTGGCATGCCTGTAATATTTACAAGGCTTCACCTGAGTGTCAATTAACTCCACATCGTGGGTGACAATATCGGTACGACCCGGCAGAGTAGAGAACACCATCTACCTGGTCAAAGACTTTAAGCAAGTCGGATTTTTGAGACTCGGACAAATCTCCTGTCTTTTTGAAAAGACTCATGGCTTCTCTTGAATTAAGATGGCCATCACCAGTCTTGCCGGACCAAACATGGTCGTGGTGAGTAAACTCACGTTCGTCATTGTACGAATGGTTGCTTGACCCCTCCCTAGGCAGATAGGGCTTGAGCAGGTTGGTGTGATAAACCGTCTCCTTTTGAGAACCAAACGATTTTTTAATTAAATAATTGGTGTCTGAAAGGCGTTTAACAACATCACAGGGTCTATCCCAATAAATTTCTAACTTATTGGCTCGGTCAGGTTTAAGGACTAGAACCTTATCACCTTCCTTGAACTTACGTTCAACTGCCTTACGGTCATAGTAGGTCTTATTTATCAGCTGGCTCTTCACAATATTTTCTTGTGAGAGTTCCCGTGAGTATTTGAATCTCTGGAGTAAATCCAGGATATACGCAAGGACGGATGGGTGGACGTCGGGTTCAACCCATTGGCTTTTAACAAGCTCGAGAGGCCCTTTCAAATTTCGGCCATACACCATTTCAGCAGGTGTAAATCCAGTACTCTCATGCGGAGCAGTACGTAGTGCAAACATTGCACCGGGGAGGCATCGTTCCCAATCCAGGGGATGCTCGTGGCAAACCGCTCTCAGCACTGCTTTGAGGGTTCTGTGAAAGCGCTCCACGCTGTTGGACTGTGGATGATTCACACTTGAATTAATACACTTAATTCCGCATTTTTCAAGGAATAAAGTGGTGAGGGCGGATATAAAGGGCGAGCCTAAATCTGATTGTAATTCAGAAGGGAAGCCTAACCTCGAAAAAATGCAGAGGAGGGCATCCACTACACTTTGCCTGTTGGCCTCTTTAAGGGGCACGGCCTCGGGAAACTTTGTTGCCGGATCGAGAAGAGATAGAATATATTTAAAACCACCTCTACTAGAGGGTCTGATGGGGCCAACGATATCAATAATGAAACGATTAAAGGGCTCCCCATCCATGGGCACAAGCACCATAGGGGCAACAAACTTCTGCCCAGATTTACCATTTTTCTGGCAGGTAAGACAAGTCAAGACAAATTGCTCAATGTCACTAAAACATTTGGGCCAGTAAAAATTTGTAAGCACTCTTTCTTTTGTTTTAGAACGCCCAAGATGGCCAGCCCATGCATTTGCATGTGCAGTGCTTAGAACCAAATTTCTACACTCCTGAGGAAGAACTAGTTGCCTGTTTATTAGCGACCTTCCCTCAGGGCGAAAAGGTTTGCGAAAAAGCAAATCGTGGTCAACGAAAAACAGCTTGTTTTCGTCTTGCTGGCTTTCTGGCAGCTCAGCATACTTCCAACATAAAGTTAAAGTTGGGCATTCACGCTGGAGTTTTAAAAACTCGGGGGTGTCGATGTTGAGGAGCTGTGTGAACTGCTCAGTTTGAGGACCTAGAATAGCCTCATCTAAAACGTCTTGTTTGGGGTCGACAAAACCATCCGTCACTGCTCTTGGAGTAACCTCAATCGAGTCATTATCTGACTCCTCGCTATCAGCGGGGTTCTCATGGTAATTAGGGCGTAAGAGTGGGATCTGATCGGCGGCGCGTGCCTGTGCACGGGTGACCGCATTCACGTAAGTGGGGAGGGAAACAAGCCCTTTTGCCTCCAACACATTTTGAGAGGACATGCCCAGCAACATACTGAAATGAGGGCCCACGTGATCGGATACGAGAGCCTCGGTTTGGATAGCTCTGTAGGGGGTCTGAACCTCAATTAAGGCTATAGCATGTGCGGTAGTCTTAGCAGTTAAAGCATTATGACAATGCTTGTACTCGCCAGTAAACTGGTCGGGTTTTACCAGTTCACGAGTGATTACATCGTGCGTAGAACCTGTGTCGCGCAAGACACGGCATTTTTGGCCATTCACGGACCATTCGTGTATGTGTTTAGACAAAACAACTTCCGGAGGGGCATGACTAATAAAATTACAGTCAGCGCCGGCTGCCTTCTCGTCAGCCATACGAATACGACAATCTTGGCGTCTGTGTCCAATTTTTTTGCAATAAAAACACGTGCCATCGCCTATGAGACGAGGTTTGTCGAATTCACGGTTTGAGTAAGTGTTGGTGGCTGAACTTCCACTAGGGGATTCAGTTTTCACTGTACGAATGTTTATTCCATTTCAATTCCGCTGAGCACGGATTCGCTTTCTTCGGTTTCATCACTTGATCCGTTTACTTGGAATACCATGCTTTCAACAAGCGTGTCGGTTAAGTTATCCGCCTCCCACATCTTATTTTCTTCATTAATCGCATGGCTAACGTCATTCTTCCAATTTTCGATTGTAACTTGCAGAAACGCCTGAGGTACAAGTTCAGCCACTTCTTTTATCTTGAAGGTCTTATTGTTGGCAGAAACAAATCCTTTAATTTGGCTCCATACAAGTTCGATTGGATTTAATTCGCAATGATACGGTGGTAAGCGTAAAATTTGGTGGCCGTGAAGCAAGGCCAGCTCATCAACACGATAACGATCGTAAGCATTTTTGGCACCATCAACCAAACTGTACAGTTCTCGATTTAGCATCGTTGCATTAAATGGAATGTTTTTTTCCGTTAACCAGGCTTGAAGATCGGCTTTACGCGAATATTTCGTAGGGATTCGCTCCATCTTTACGGAATGATACGATGCGTTGTCCATCACGATAACGGTGTCGGGTTTAATATTCGGGAGTAGCTGATTTTCAAACCAATCCTCGAAACGATCGCCATCCATCTCTTCGTGGTAATCACCAGTGCTCTTTTTGGCTTTGAATACAAGATTTGCACCTGGCACAAAACCGTCTTCATTTCCAGCGTGCAAAATAATAAGCCTACCACCTGTCCCACTTGGGGCTTTCAACCCAGTTGTCAGTCCTTTTTGAAAAGCGTCACGTTTGCTTTTAACAGTAGAATCGATCCAAACTTTCGAGTTGGTGTGTCCGGCATTTATCCAAGTTTCGTCTAAATAATATATTGTCTTCTTCTCTTCTCTGTACTGTTTGATAGCCCGCAAATATCGACGACGCCACAAAACAATATCGTCCCGTTCAATGAGCAGAGAAGCACGCTGACGTTTCTTGTAAACAAACCCCAAGTCACGCATGATTCGCCGGGTAGTTGCCGCACTCACAGTCGGTAGATCGTCACCTTCGTTAATAGCACGTCGTACCATTTCAACGGTGGGAATTTGATTCAGCCGGTAAAAGTCGTGCACTTTCCTACGAATGGCAGAAAGTGTTAACTCACCGTATTTTTGCTTGCGAGTTTTTGTGCCGAGCCTTGCTGGCCTCTTCTTGCCCGGCGTGCTCAATCGTCCGCTGGTTGCCTTGCATTCTTTTTTCAAGTTGTAAACAGAACACAACGATACGCCAGTTAAAAAAGCGGTTGCCTTTGCAACATCGGTGATGGACCTTGCAGCATCTCTTTGACGAAGTCTGGAATAAATATTCAATACAGTTTGCTTTGGGAACTGGTGAGGGGTTTTCCGGGAGGCTGGCGTTTAAAAAACGTTGCAGGTGAACTCTTCGATGAAGAAGCCGCGGCCGCCATGTTGTTTTGTTGAATTCGATGGCTTCGGGCCCCGATACGGACTATTTAGTTAGCGCTGACTAATTAAAGTTTTAGACCCATCAACCGATTAACAAACAGCGCTATATTTAATTTAAAAAACGCTGGCAGCATTTTGAGCAAATAAACTGTACGATTTATTAGTGGTGAACGGCGGTCTACTTCTTGCAGTGTAAGAGCGCAAACTCTTACCGAACGGTAATTAGGCTCGATCGCGTCGCTAACACTTCTCTCCAATCGTAGGTTATGCTGCAAAATATAATAATTCCATAGCACTGGCACGGTCTTTAATTTGGGCATCTTGGTCCCTTAAAGCTAGTTCATGAACACGGCGCTTATCTGCGTCCGCAATTTCGAGTGCTCTTAACTTTAATTCTTCTGCTTTTAAAAACAGTTCATTTTCTTTAGCGGCTAATTCTTTTTTAGCAAAAATAGCGGCTTCTCTCCTTTCAATAGCGTTAGCTAGTGCATCGGAAAGTTCTGTTAAATCCAATTTACCATCCTCGAGGGCTGCTCGCAAGATTTGTTGGGATTCGGCTCTAGAATCACTGACTGTAAAGCCTAAGTTCAAACAGGCCTTCTTTAAGTCCTTGTTTGTGATATCACGAATTATTTCGTCTAATTCTTCCATTTCGGACATTTTTGAGTCTTAATGGTTAACGTGGTTTCAAAATAAAGCTTTTATAAATGAAACAAAAATTAAAAGCAGCCGCTTAAAATTTAACGTTACTTTTGAGTAGAGCGAATTAATTAAAAAACTCTCCCTCCAAATCCAGTAAGATTGCACATAAAAAAAATACACTTCTAACACCTCCAGCACTCTGGTATATGAATAGCTAAATTGCATAAATGCTATCAACTACAACACTCGGCTTGGCGGCCTCTAAGCATTTCTCATGTACACTTACCCAAGGGTACAATCGCTGTACGGTCAGTCTGTTCTTCCGTTCCACCGTAGTACGAGAAGTTCGGCAATTTTCCGGAGTCGATCGTCACTGGCGGTCAAATCCACGGCACTTCGGCGTTGCACGCAAAATCCACGGCTTGGCTGCACGGAGCGTAGTTTCCCTCTCGGGCCTCTTCTCCTACAGCATCGGTTGGGGTTGAGACGGCTCTCGGCTTGAGGACGTCTACTGGAAGCGGCAGCTGTTGCTTCCTGGCTCCGGCAGTTGTTGGAGCTGCGGCGAGGGTTGTACTTTTTATAGCATTAGTACGACTTCTGCTTCGTGACTTTTTGTAACGTAGTCACAGGCATCTGCTTTGTGGCCATGTTTGGCTGGACCACAGACATCTAGTTGGAAGTGGCTTGCATCCTTCTAGGCATGTAGCATGGCAGGGGGGAAAACGCTTGACGGGAACAGCACCTGTTCATCCCACCGCTGCCACCAGTTGTGACGGCGGACGCTACGACGGCTTAGGTGCTTGTAACGCCCCCGGTTTCCCTGGTGTACGTGGAGTTTCAGCTTGAGGTTAATCGGTGTTAATGACGAATTTTTACGTTATTCAACACAGCATGGACACTGTCCCAGCATGGGGGATGAAGCGCCGGTCCTAATTAAAGGGGCCTAACCTTAAACTGTCGGTATCGCTGCCACCAACGGTGGATTTAACTGTTTAACTAGCTAAAATCTAAAGATGGGCTACATATTTAATTTTACACTAAAATACAATTAATCAAGTCTAGCAAACGACTGAAGCTTAAAACTCCTGGTTTTATTTGTGCGACAGAGAATGAAAGTACACTTTACATTAAGGTTTGCTTCTGAAAGCTTTTGAATACCAATGAATTAAATAGGCAACAAGTTTGAATATACACTTAGTATTTCACAAAATCAGACAAATGCCCTTGGTTTGAATAAAAAGGTAAATTTTCACAAGAGAAAAAATAATATTAGGTGCTCCCGGAGACACCCACAAGACTCAACAGCCGCAACTGATAAAAGTCTGACAGTATGTTTCTACCTGATCAACCGTCCACAGTTATGTTTCTAAGTTTTCCAAGTACAAAAAGATCAACCTCCCCTAGTTCCCTCGAGAACTGTTCCAAGTTATAAAAATCCCGGCAATTTTACACTTAGGCATCAGTTTGTTTCAATTTGACTTCCACAAAGATCAAACCGTCATTTAGTTTAAGTTAAAATTACATTTAAAATAAACGGGAAAAATTGGTTTTTAGTAAGAGAACCACTCTGACGTTATGGGGAGAGAGAACCTAAGATGCCGCTACAGGCGTCTCCACCATAATTTTCCCTAGCTAGAGAGTTAAGTTTACGTTTTTAAACTAAAATTTAGAATAGGGGGGTCCTAAACTGAACTTTCAAAAGTTTAACTATAACATACGAACCACTACCATCGTGCCCGGCATGGCATTCTCCGGACATGGCGTCTCCACTCCCGACTGGCGTGACCGGTCTCTAGCTTGAGATCTGTGAGCTGTGCTAACTATGCATTCTGGGGCTGGGGTTTTATACACATTACCGGCAGTAGGCGCGGACGCCGAGGATAGCTGCGGGGGTCTGATTGGCCGAGGGCCTCGAGAACAATGGAAAGTGGGAGGAGAAGTCGGATGAACAAAGTGACTGGGTGCAGAGCCGTTTGAAGGAGTAAGGACATGTAAGACGGAAAAGAACGGCCCGTTTTGAGTTTTACTCAATTGAACTTTCGGAAATAGGCCTTTATTTTGAATTATTGGCTATGGATTCCATATTTACATGATTGCAATGTGATTTGGCTCTTGTTAAAGCTTATTACTTGGCTTTGGGTAATGCATAGAACATTATGTAACGGCGGATGCTACGACGGAGTAGGTGCTTGTAACATCGCCGCTCGCCTGGTGTAACTTGATCTTCTTACTATTACTTTTGGGTACTTTTTGTTTCAAACAAGCACAACAGCTACAGTCCCGGCGTAGGGAATGGAGCTACACATGTCCTAATATTTTAGGCTAACTGTAATAATAAGCGGTAACGCTGCCACCAAGGTGGGAAAATTAGGCTAGCTAAGCTAAGTTTAAGAGAATTGTCTTAATTTCTTACTTCTAGCGAACAACGAGCGAATAAACTGACGGACGTTTAAGAAAACTCCTGGTTTTTATTTTAAACAAACATGAATAAAAATATCGCACTACAAATACATTTGGTAACTTTACACCTAGTTTAGGTTATAAAATACAGGGGGGAATTTACATTACATTCGACACTAGAACCAACACGAGGTTCACATAAAACAATTTCAAATAGAAAAAGTGAGTTTGATTAGGCACAAGGGGATTTCGCAAAAGAGCCCTCTAAATTACGAACAGCCTCGGCTGTCTAGTAATAGTAGACCTGTTTTACAGTTATGTTTCAACGTGTATACTGCAAAGCATTAAACCTCCCAGAGTTGCTGTTGATAAGTCAACTCCTTAAATTATAGAGCCGCGGCTACCTATAAAGTGGATCCGAGCGTTTAATCAATGGAAACCCCACGAAGATCAAACCGTCCTTTGTTTACATTAAACTGCGTTTAAAGAAACGATGAAATAAAACTGGTTTTTAGTAAGGGTCCGTGAACCCTTAAATTATGGCCGCCAACGTCCGAAATGCCGTTTGGCTTGACGCTCCATAAATTTAATTCTAAAGCTACGAGGTTAAGTTAAGTTTAAACTATAAATTTTGAATGTAAGTCCAAAAATTAAACTTTTAAAGCTAAACTAAGTACGATACGAACCACTACCTTTGCCCGGCATGGCAACAATCGGACCGCGGCATCTCCACTCCCGACCGGCGTAGCGACCTCTAGCTTTGAGAATCCTTGAGCTGTGCTAACTATACTCTACTGCGTCTGGGTTTTTATGCCTTCTGCTTGGCAGGCAGGTAGAGGGTTAGCGCGGACCTGTAGGAGAGCGACGGAGGGGGTGAGTGGGGAAGAGGTGGACGCTTGGAGGAGGAGAGACAGACCAAAATCGGCCGCGCTGTCATTACCGGAAGTCGGCCATGCCAGCGCGGACGACCGGGGTAGCTTGAGCGCTCTGACTGGCTGACGGAATTGAAGTAGTGTTTTGGTTGGCTGGATTCGAATTGACAAAGGGAATTGCCGACTTGGAAACTTAGAGGCCTGGCTTTGAATGTGCAAGTGAGTTTTCAACTCATAACAACGTGATTTTTAGGCCTATTAAAATAAACTACGACGTTAGGCATCGCAACTATTGACGGAGGGGGGGGGGAAACGAAGTGTTTTGCACAGAATAAACATTTGACTTTGGGAAACGGATTGCTATATACAAGGCATGTTTTCAATGAAGGAAAGCTAGTTTGTTTACGTTTTTAGAGGTTCGCTACGGTCGGAGTTTGGATGGAGATGCTATAAAAAATAAACATAAAATCATACACTGGGTCCACGAAAATATACAAACATAAACATTGGAGCTCCGGTAGGGTTCATGGCAAGAAGTTAAATTTACCAAAATGCATTAAGTGCACAAATCAAAAGATTAAATGTTCCAGCTAGTTTTTAAAGGGCTAAGTGCAGTTTAGGTTAGATTTTAAACTGGTTTGAACATCGGACATTTTTCATAAATAAGCAAAGTCGTCACCTGTTACAAATAAAAAATATCGTGTGTTGACAACATCTAAAACACAACTAAGCTGAAAAGTGTTTCGGCTTTATGCCTAATATACATTATTTACATTTTAAAGTGAAATCGCCATATAGACGATTGTTCTTCTGGTGTGGAAGAATACTGCCCTCAGGTTTTTTCTTCGATGGTGTTGAGGTGTCCTCACCACGAGCGTCTGATACGAGACCGCGTTTACAATTACTATTAAATTAAACAAGCTTTAACAGTAAACTGCAGTGTTAAACACCACAACTAGTTTTGGCTGGGGAGGGGGGCAAAAATGGAGGATTCGAAGTTTTTGCACAGTTTGACTTTCGGAAATGGGTTAAACAGATCTTTTTAAGAATTCTTTTAGGGTTTAATAGTAGGTCAAGCTATTCGTAGATTTTGGTAGGTCTCAGTCAGGTTAGAGGTGAACTAAAATAAACATATATACACTGAAAATTCGTGTCCGGTAGAATGCCAGGTCGTAAATACGTTAATACGTTTGGACATATGGTAGCGTTTCTGGGGTTAAAAGAATATAAACAAAGTATAAATGCGGTTAAATAAACTAGCTTAGTTGAATGCTATAACGCATTAAGTTACTGAGAACATTTAACGTTTAAAATTTTTAAAGTTAAAATTCGATCGTTGTGGAAATTTTTCATACAGATTGCGGCCGACAAACACAATAAAAAATATCACACTATAAATGGTTGTCTGTATAAATCCTCTCACAATACACTAAGCTAGTATGTTCGGGTTTTTTGCCCTAAAAGAAAAGGGATAAAATGACAATACAAAAATACAGAGTTCAGCAATGGCGGCCATGTTGAAGGTATGCTGTAGTGGCTTTGAGATGATCTTCAAACGTCGTTTAAAGGTTCTTAATGGTGGAAAGTCCGGATTTGGGCTTCCCCAAGTGTCTTGTATTTGGACAGGCTATGTATGTAGAAAGTTTGAGCCGATTTGGTTCGTTATTAAAGAAACGGCGAAATGTGCCTCGGCGAGGCATTTGGTGCCTCAAGAAAAAAAATTTCAAATTTTTGAAAAACAGGCGTTTTCGGTGGCGCTCGTTTACAAGGCCCTCGGCCAATCAGACCCCCGCAGCTATCCTCGGCGTCCGCGCCTACTTCCGGTATTGTGTAAAAAACCCCAGACCCAGAACTCTATCGTTAGCACAGCTCCGAGCGCTGCTCGGGAGAGCACAGCTCACAGAACTCAAGCTAGCGAAGGGTCACGCCAGTCGGGAGTGGAGACGCCATGTCCAGAGAATGCCATGCCGGGCACGATGGTAGTGGTTCGTATGTTATAGTTTAGCTTTTGAAAGTTCAGAGTAGGACCCCCATATTCTAAATTTTAGTTTAAAACTTAACTTAACTCTCTAGCTAGGGAAAATTATGGTGGAGACGCCTGTAGCGGCATCTTAGGTTTCCTCTCCCCATAAGGTCAGAGTGGTTCTCTTACTAAAAACCAACTTTTCCAGTTTATTTTAAATGGATTTTTAACTTAAACTAATTGACGGTTTGATCTTTGTGAAAGTCAAATTGAAACAAACTGATGCCCAAGTGTAAAATTGCCGGGCTTTTTATTACTTAGAACAGTTCTCGAGGGAACTAAGGGAGGTTGATCTTTTTGTACTTGGAAAACTTAGAAACATAACTGTGGACGGTTGATCATAAGAAACATACTGTCAGACTTCTATCAGTTGCGGCTGTTAAGTCTTGTGGGTGTCTCCGGGAGCACCTAATATTACTTTTTCTAATGTGAAAATTTAAACTTTTATTCAAACCAAGTGTGTTTGTCTGAATTGTGAATTGCTACTTTGTAAATTCAAACTTGTTGCTTTTAAATCAATGGTATTCAAAAGCTTTTAGAAGCAAACTATAATGTAAAGTGTTTTTATTCTCTGTTGCAAAAATAAAACCAGGAGTTTTAAGCTTCACTCCTTTGCTAGACTTGATTAATTGTATTTTAGTGTAAAATTAAATATGTAGCCCATCTTTAGATTTTAGCTAGTAAAACAGTTAAATCCACCGTTGGTGGCAGCGATACCGACAGTTTAAGGTTAGGCCCTTTAATTAGGACCGGCGCTTCATCCCCCATGCTGGGACAGTGTCCATGCTGTGTTGAATAACGTAAAAAGTCGTCATTAACACCGATTAAACTCAAGCTGAAACTCCACGTACACCAGGAAAACCGGGGGCGTTACAAGCACCTAAGCCGTCGTAGCGTCCGCCGTTACAACTAGGATGGGTCGGGTTCATTTTTTGACTTTGGTTCCGGTTTCGGCTTTATGTGCCCACAAAACCGCGGTTTCGGTATCGGTTTTTGCCACTGTCCCCAAATTTTTGTAGTTTTTTTCGGAGCAGCAGTAACTAGCTTCCAATTAGCTCCTCATTTTACTTTCAGCAGCGTCATTGACCATATGCTTGGCTGTGGCACTATTTTCCAATACTTTTTTCTTTTCTAATGACTTTTGTAGAAAGTGATTATTATATAAAACACTGTGCGAAAAACCGACGCAAAATTCGTATCGGTTGTAGTTTCGGTTAACAATAAAAAGCAAAAATTAGGTTTCGGTTACCGACCCATCCCTAGTACAGACAAAAAGTTGTACTGAGGTCTAAAACTGAAACAAATTAAAGGGATATGCCTCCCAGCGCCATTTTTCTCGATCCATTACATTAAGTATCGCCCCAAAGGTCTATTTCCTTACCGTTAGTCAATCCCTTGGTAAAAATCTGTTTTAAAATGCGGTGTCTAGGAGATTTTCTGTTGAATAGGCTAATTGTTAACTTTATTTACTGCGTCCCGCATAGTGTGATGCTTTGTGCGCTTACAATCCTTATGACGTTTCATCTCTGTGTGTGCGTGTACTAATTTTCTAATAATTACCATGAGATCAAAAATCTAAAAGACTAATGCGGTAAAAATTAAGATTAATTATTCCAATAGATCGCTGAAGCAAAATTATAAGACACTAGCCTAGAATATTATAAATTGTGATGTTACAATACGAGAATCATTCCGGTTTATGACGACACAATTTTTAACTTGATGCTGTTTCGTGTACTATTCCCCAAGTGTAAACGTGGTCTTGTATTAGACATTCGTGGTGAGGACACCTCAACACCGCCGAGCCAAAAACCTGAGGGCAGAACTCTTCATTTCAAGAAGAACATCGTCTTTATGGCGATCCCACTTTTAAAATCACCAAATTTGTAAATACTGTATTTTTCTTTCAGGCATAAAGCCAACAACACTAGCTTAGTTGTGTTTTAGGAGGGGCTTCCACTTAGATGGTACTTAACTCACATACATGTAAAACGCACAATATTTTTTATTCTTAAAACAGGTGACGACTTACTTTAATTATGAGAAATTTCCGACGGTAAAATCACTTGTCTGCTTCTGAAAACAACTAAAAACTAACCTAAATGCGTTATAGCATATTTAAAACTAAGCTGGTATATATTTAATCTTTTGATTTTTGCACTAAAAGCACTTTGGTAAACTTAACTTCTTGCTATGAACCCTACCGGAGCTCAAACTTTTATGTTTGTTTATTTTTACGGACCCTGTGTTTATTTTTATGTTTATTTTTTATAGCATCTCCATCCAATCTCCGACCGTAGCAAACCTCTAACAAACTAGCTTTCCTTCGATAAAATCATGCCTTATTAATAGCAGTTTGGTTCCCAAAGTCAAATAATGTATCCGAGCTAACACTTCTTCGCCCCCCCCCCCCCCTTCAATAGTTGCAGTACATAATATCGTAGTTTTATAGGCCTAAATTCACGTTGTTATGAGTTTAAAACTCACTTGCACTTCCAAGCCAGGCCTCTAACGCTCCCAAGTTGGCAATTCCCTTTGTCAATGCAGCCTCACCAATTCCCTTCAAACCAAAACGCTGTATTCAATTTCCCCTCCACTCAGAGTGCTCAGCTACCCTGCCCGTCCGTGCCGTCGTGCCCACTTCCGGTAGTGACAGCCCGGCCGGTTTTGGTCAGTCTCTCCTCCTCCAAGAGTCCTCCTCTACCCCGCTCCTCCCTCCGTCGCTCTCCTACAGGCCTGCGCCTTTCCTCTACCTGCCGGCCAGGCGAAGGCATATAAACCCAGACCCAGAGAATTTCGTTAGCACAACTCAGGAATCTCAAAGCTAGAGGTAGCTACGCCGGTCGGGAGTGGAGTTGCCGCGGTCCGATTGTTGCCATGCCGGGCAAAGGTAGTTGGTTCGTATGAAATTTAGCTTAACTTAAAAGTTTATTTTTTGGACGTCAAAATTTATAGTTTAATTTAATCTAAACCTCGTAGCTTTGAATGTCACTTATGGTGCGTTAAGCCAAACGGCATTTTCGGACGTTAACGACCATAACATAAGGGTTCACGGTCCCTTCTGTAACGGCGGATGCTACGACGGAGTAGGTGCTTGTAACATCGCCGCTCGCCTGGTGTAACTTGATCTTCTTACTATTACTTTGGGGTACTTTTTGTTTCAAATAAGCACAACAGCTACAGTCCCGGCGTAGGGAATGGAGCTACACATGTCCTAATATTGTAGGCTAACTGTAATAATAAGCGGTAACGCTGCCACCAAGGTGGGAAAATTAGGCTAGCTAAGCTAAGTTTAAGAGAATTGTCTTAAGTTCTTACTTCTAGCGAACAACGAGCGAATAAACTGACGGACGTTTAAGAAAAACTCCTGGTTTTTATTTTAAACAAACATGAATAAAAATATCGCACTACAAATACATTTGGTAACTTTACACCTAGTTTAGGTTATAAAATACAGGGGGAATTTACATTAAATTCGACACTAGAACCAACACGAGGTTCACATAAAACAATTTCAAATAGAAAAAGTGAGTTTGGTTAGGCACAAGGGGATTTCGCAAAAGAGCCCTCTAAATTACGAACAGCCTCGGCTGTCTAGTAATAGTAGACCTGTTTTACAGTTATTTTTCTACGTGTATACTGCAAAGCATTAAACCTCCCAGAGTTGCTGTTGATAAGTCAACTCCTTAAATTATAGAGCCGCGGCTACCTATAAAGTGGATCCGAGCGTTTAATCAATGGAAACCCCACGAAGATCAAACCGTCCTTTGTTTACTTTAAACTGCGTTTAAAAAAACATGAAATAAAGCTGGTTTTTAGTAAGGGACCGTGAACCCTTAAATTATGGCCGCCAACGTCCGAAATGCTGTTTGGCTTGACGCTCCATAAATTTACTTTCTAAAGCTACGAGGTTAAGTTAAGTTTAAACTATAAATTTTGAATGTAAGTCCAAAAATTAAACTTTTAAAGCTAAACTAAGTACGATACGAACCACTACCTTTGCCCGGCATGGCAACAATCGGACCGCGGCATCTCCACTCCCGACCGGCGTAGCGACCTCTAGCTTTGAGAATCCTTGAGCTGTGCTAACTATACTCTACTGCGATTGGGTTTTTATGCCTTCTGCTTGGCAGGCAGGTAGAGGGTTAGCGCGGACCTGTAGGAGAGCGACGGAGGGGGTGAGTGGGGAAGAGGTGGACGCTTGGAGGAGGAGAGACAGACCAAAATCGGCCGCGCTGTCATTACCGAAAGTCGGCCATGACAGCGCGGACGACCGGGGTAGCTTGAGCGCTCTGACTGGCCGACGGAATTGAAGCAGTGTTTTGGTTGGATGGATTCGAATTGACAAAGGGAATTGCCGACTTGGAACTTAGAGGCCTGGCTTTGAATGTGCAAGTGAGTTTTCAACTCATAATTTCTATGAGTTTTTTCTACGTGATTTCTAGGCCTATTAAAATAAACTACGACGTTAGGCATCGCAACCATTGAAGGAAGGGGGAGGGGAACGAAGTGTAATTGACTTTGGGAAACGGATTGCTATATACAAGGCATGTTTTTAATGAAGGAAAGCTAGTTTGTTTACGTTTTTAGAGGTTCGCTACGATCGGAGTTTGGATGAAGATGCTATAAAAATTAAACATAAAATCATACACTGGGTCCACGAAAATATACAAACATAAACATTGGAGCTCCGGTAGGGTTCATGGCAAGAAGTTAAATTTACCAAAATGCATTAAGTGCACAAATCAAAAGATTGAAGGTTCCAGCTAGTTTTTAAAGGGCTAATTGCAGTTTAGGTTAGATTTTTAAACTGGTTTAAACATCGGACATTTTTCATAAATAAGCAAAGTCGTCACCTGTTACAAATAAAAAATATCGTGTGTTGACAACATCTAAAACACAACTGAGCTGAAAGTTGTTTTGGCTTTATGCCTAAAGAAATATACATTATTTACATTTTAAAGTGAAATCGCCATAAAGACGATGCTCTTCTGGTAGATAAGAGTGCTGCCCTCAGGTTTTTTCTTCGATGGTGTTGAGGTGTCCTCACCACGAGCGTCTGATACGAGACCGCGTTTACATTAAAGCTTATACAATTTAGTAGTAATGCTTTATGCATTACCCAAGCCAATGTATTAAGCTTTAACAAGAGCCTATTCACGTTACAAACATGTAAATATTCAATCCGTAGCCAATAATACAAAGTAAAGGCCTATTTCCGATGTTCAATTGAGTAAAACTCAAAACAGGCCTATCTTTTCCGTTTACATGTCCCTACTACTTCAAACGGCTCTGCACCCAGTCCCTTTGTTCAACCGACTTCTCCTCCCACTTTCCATTGTTCTCGAGGCTGTAACGGCGGACGCTACGACGGCTTAGGTGCTTGTAACGCCCCCGGTTTCCCTGGTGTACGTGGAGTTTCAGCTTGAGGTTAATCGGTGTTAATGACGAATTTTTACGTTATTCAACACAGCATGGACACTGTCCCAGCATGGGGGATGAAGCGCCGGTCCTAATTAAAGGGGCCTAACCTTAAATTGTCGGTATCGCTGCCACCAACGGTGGATTTAACTGTTTAACTAGCTAAAATCTAAAGATGGGCTACATATTTAATCTTACACTAAAATCCAATTAATCAAGTCTAGCAAACGACTGAAGCTTAAAACTCCTGGTTTTATTTTTGCGACAGAGAATGAAAGTACACTTTACATTAAGGTTTGCTTCTGAAAGCTTTTGAATACCAATTAATTAAATAGGCAACAAGTTTGAATATACACTTAGTATATCACAAAATCAGACAAACACCCTTGGTTTGAATAAAAAGTTAAATTTTCACAATAGAAAAAGTAATATTCGGTGCTCCCGGAGACACCCACAAGACTCAACAGCCGCTACTGATAAAAGTCTGACAGTATGTTTCTACCTGATCAACCGTCCACAGTTATGTTTCTAAGTTTTCCAAGTACAAAAAGATCAACCTCCCCTAGTTCCCTCGAGAACTGTTCCAAGTTATAAAAAGCCCGGCAATTTTACACTTAGGCATCAGTTTGTTTCAATTTGACTTCCACAAAGATCAAACCGTCATTTAGTTTCAAGTTAAAATTACATTTAAAATAAACTGGAAAAATTGGTTTTTAGTAAGAGAACCACTCTGACGTTATGGGGAGAGAGAACCTAAGATGCCGCTACAGGCGTCTCCACCATAATTTTCCCTAGCTAGAGAGTTAAGTTTACGTTTTTAAACTAAAACTTAGAATATGGGGGTCCTAAACTGAACTTTTAAAAGTTTAACTATAACATACGAACCACTACCATCGTGCCCGGCATGACATTCTCCACTCCCGACTGGCGTGACCAGTCTCTAGCTTGAGATCTGTGAGCTGTGCTAACTATGCATTCTGGGGCAGGGGTTTTATACACATTACCGGAAGTAGGCGCGGACGCCGAGGATAGCTGCGGGGGTCTGATTGGCCGAGGGCCTCGAGAACAATGGAAAGTGGGAGGAGAAGTCGGATGAACAAAGGAACTGGGTGCAGAGCCGTTTGAAGGAGTAGAGACATGTAAGACGGAAAAGTAAGGCCTGTTTTGAGTTTTACTCAATTGAACTTTCGGAAATAGGCCTTTATTCTTAATTATTGGCTATGGATTCCATATTTACATGATTGCAACGTGATTTGGCTCTTGTTAAAGCTTATTACTTGGGTTTGGGTAATGCATAGAACATTACGATTAAATTAAACAAGCTGTAACAGTAAACTGCAGTGTTAAACACCACAACTAGTTTTGGCTGGGGAGGGGGGCACAAATGGAGGATTCGAAGTTTTTGCACAGTTTGACTTTCGGAAATGGGTTAAACAGATCTTTTTAAGAATTCTTTTAGGGTTTAATAGTAGATCAAGCTATTCGTAGATTTTGGTAGGTCTCAGTCAGGTTAGAGGAAAACTAAAATAAACATATATACACGGAAAATTCGTGTCCGGTAGAATGCCAGGTCGTAATACGTTTATACGTTTGGACATATGGTAGCGTTTCTGGGGGTAAAAGAATATAAATAAAGTATAAATGCGGTTAAATAAACTAGCTTAGTTGAAGGCTATAACGCATTAAGTTACTGAGAACATTTAACGTTTAAAATTTTAAAGTTAAAATTCGATCGTTGTGGAAATTTTTCATATAGATTGCGGCCGACAAACACAATAAAAAATATCACACTATAAATGGTTGTCTGTATAAATCCTCTCACAATACACTAAGCTAGTATGTTCGGGCTTTTTGCCCTAAAGGAAAAGGGATAAAATGACAATACAAAAATACAGAGTTCAGCAATGGCGGCCATGTTGAAGGTATGCTGTAGTGGCTTTGAGATGATCTTCAAACGTCGTTTAAAGGTTCTTAATGGTGGAAAGTCCGGATTTCGGCTTCCCCAAGTGTCTTGTATTTGGACAGGCCATGTATGTAGAAAGTTTGAAAGTTTATTAAAGAAACGGCGAAATGAGCCTCGGCGAGGCATTTGGTGCCTCAAGAAAAAAAATTTCAAATTTTTAAAAAAACAATATTTTTCGGTGGCGCTCGTTTACACGCCGCCAAACGCAGGATTTTATTCGGGGTTCCTGAGAACTCGGAATAAAAGCTACAATAAAGGGTTAGTGCACACAAGATATGCAATGAACACAAGACCGCCAAAATTTAAGCAAAATTGACATGAAATAAAATACACTGTTTACATAAATGTTGACTTTGCCATTTTGTATTTTTGGGGGACCAACGTTTTTGTGGCTCAGAAAACTTTAAGTAAAATAAAAGTTACAATTTAAAAACACTGTTTTTGCAGCCATTAACTAAATACTGTCCACGCTGCTTGGTGCAGGAATATCGTACAAGTATTTGAAAATGGGGCAAAAAGACATTTATCTAGAAACACACTAGCTTTAAAGTAAAAGTACAAAGTTTAAGTTTGTTGTTTCGTTATAACAAATAAATGAGGCCATCTACTGCTCTGGTAATATGTTCCGTACGGATTCTGCCTCTGCTCAAGTCTAGTCATTTTTTTTATCTGGGATGACTGCGAAATTAACCCTCCGCCGCATTTCAATTAACCTAGCCGCTGCGATAGGGATCGGAGAATCGAATACTATGGGCACGCATACAATGACCGGCTCTATTTACTGTTAAACTACTCCCACTGGGATGGTTTTAGGTTACCAAACAACTTGTTTACATGTTGAAAGTGACACTAAAGGGTTTAAGGTGTAACCCATAACTGAAACATAACAATACAACACTGGGAAGTTTTGTGGATAAAAACTAACAACCTTTTAACGACAGTGCTACCTTTTTCGCACAGGGGTAGACAGACGGCTGTTTTTGGGAAGAAAGCCATTTCGTAGAAAACTTAAAGAAGAGCCAACCGGGGACAGATTGCAGCTCCCTTAGAATATTCCTAATGAATATTTAATTAGTGTCGTTACAATCTTTATCAATATTCTCCCACACAGGGAGACGTTGATAGTGACAAAAAGAGTAAAGCATAGACACTTAAAATTTAGGTGTGAAGGTCAAAACGGGAATTAACTGGGAGTTACTTTAAAATGAGCTCCCAACAGACTAAAATGACAATATTAAAAATGCAGGTAAAATTTAATTTTCAGTCAATTTGTACTGAAAACAAAATGTTAAACATTTAAGAACTTGTTTAAACAAAATATCTACTCAACGCGTTGGCGTTTAAGTGAAACTTGCCAGGCTTGTACCGGACCGTGTAGTCATAATCTTCTAGGGTGAGGCTCCACCTGAGCAATCTGGGATTTTTGCCAGACATTTACTTGAGCCAGTGAAGTAGGTTGTGATCTGATTCTATGATAAATTTTGTCCCATAGATGTAGGGCCGTAATTTAGCAACAGACCAGATCAGACAAGCACACTCTTTTTCTGTTGTCCCGTAATTCTGCTCACGGGCTGTTAATTACGTGAAACGTAAAGACAGGGGTGTTCATCTTCTCCAAATTCTTGTGACAACACGCAGCCCATGCCATGGTCGGAACAATCGCATTGGAGGATGAAAGTTTGGTTGAAGTCGGGGGCTCTTAGGACGGGAAACGTCACTAAGGCGATTTTCAAGGTTTCAAAGGCAGTTTGCTTTGAATCATCCCATGAAACGGGATCGGGTGCGTCCTTTTTCAGAGAGTCTGTAAGACTTGCACAGATTTCGGAATAGTGGAGAATGTAACGTTGGTAGTAACCAACCAAACCAAGGTAGGAACTGACATCTTTTTTTGTTTGTGGCCGTGCTAATTTTTGAACAGCCAAGACCTTCACTTCTGAAGGGGTGCGAGTTCCATTGCCCACTTCGTGACCAAGAAGGGTAGCTTTGCTGCAAGCGACCTGCGATTTTTTTGCGTTCACAGTTAACCCGGCCTTCTTGACAGCAAAGAGAAAGTTGAAAACGTTGTCCAAGTGTTGTGGCCATGTTTCGGCATCAACTGCGGTGTCATCTTGGAAAGGAGTGACATACTCCTCCATGCCACGAGTGACATTGTCCATGAGCTTCTGAATGCAAAATGGAGCGTTTTTCATCTCCATGTTCATCATGAGGGGAGCAAATTTCCCTATGGGGGTAGTGATAGTGGCGGCCATTGAAGCCTGTGGCGTCAAGCGCACTTGCCAAAATCCACGGTTAAGGTCAAAGATTGAGATATACTTCCACTTAGCTGCACGCTCAATACATTCCTCAATGTTAGGAATTGAGCAATCTTTAGTTACCGTATTGTTGTTCAGCTCACGGTAGTCAGCCACAGGACGAGGGCTAGCGTCTTCTTTTTGTACAATAATCATGGGGGATCCATGTGGGGAATCCGTTTCCACAATTAAGCCCAGATCTAACATACGTTTGATCTCTGTGACTATCAAGTCACGTTCGAACTTGGCATGCCTGTAATATTTACAAGGCTTCACCTGAGTGTCAATTAACTCCACATCGTGGGTGACAATATCGGTACGACCCGGCAGAGTAGAGAACACCATCTACCTGGTCAAAGACTTTAAGCAAGTCGGATTTTTGAGACTCGGACAAATCTCCTGTCTTTTTGAAAAGACTCATGGCTTCTCTTGAATTAAGATGGCCATCACCAGTCTTGCCGGACCAAACATGGTCGTGGTGAGTAAACTCACGTTCGTCATTGTACGAATGGTTGCTTGACCCCTCCCTAGGCAGATAGGGCTTGAGCAGGTTGGTGTGATAAACCGTCTCCTTTTGAGAACCAAACGATTTTTTAATTAAATAATTGGTGTCTGAAAGGCGTTTAACAACATCACAGGGTCTATCCCAATAAATTTCTAACTTATTGGCTCGGTCAGGTTTAAGGACTAGAACCTTATCACCTTCCTTGAACTTACGTTCAACTGCCTTACGGTCATAGTAGGTCTTATTTATCAGCTGGCTCTTCACAATATTTTCTTGTGAGAGTTCCCGTGAGTATTTGAATCTCTGGAGTAAATCCAGGATATACGCAAGGACGGATGGGTGGACGTCGGGTTCAACCCATTGGCTTTTAACAAGCTCGAGAGGCCCTTTCAAATTTCGGCCATACACCATTTCAGCAGGTGTAAATCCAGTACTCTCATGCGGAGCAGTACGTAGTGCAAACATTGCACCGGGGAGGCATCGTTCCCAATCCAGGGGATGCTCGTGGCAAACCGCTCTCAGCACTGCTTTGAGGGTTCTGTGAAAGCGCTCCACGCTGTTGGACTGTGGATGATTCACACTTGAATTAATACACTTAATTCCGCATTTTTCAAGGAATAAAGTGGTGAGGGCGGATATAAAGGGCGAGCCTAAATCTGATTGTAATTCAGAAGGGAAGCCTAACCTCGAAAAAATGCAGAGGAGGGCATCCACTACACTTTGCCTGTTGGCCTCTTTAAGGGGCACGGCCTCGGGAAACTTTGTTGCCGGATCGAGAAGAGATAGAATATATTTAAAACCACCTCTACTAGAGGGTCTGATGGGGCCAACGATATCAATAATGAAACGATTAAAGGGCTCCCCATCCATGGGCACAAGCACCATAGGGGCAACAAACTTCTGCCCAGATTTACCATTTTTCTGGCAGGTAAGACAAGTCAAGACAAATTGCTCAATGTCACTAAAACATTTGGGCCAGTAAAAATTTGTAAGCACTCTTTCTTTTGTTTTAGAACGCCCAAGATGGCCAGCCCATGCATTTGCATGTGCAGTGCTTAGAACCAAATTTCTACACTCCTGAGGAAGAACTAGTTGCCTGTTTATTAGCGACCTTCCCTCAGGGCGAAAAGGTTTGCGAAAAAGCAAATCGTGGTCAACGAAAAACAGCTTGTTTTCGTCTTGCTGGCTTTCTGGCAGCTCAGCATACTTCCAACATAAAGTTAAAGTTGGGCATTCACGCTGGAGTTTTAAAAACTCGGGGGTGTCGATGTTGAGGAGCTGTGTGAACTGCTCAGTTTGAGGACCTAGAATAGCCTCATCTAAAACGTCTTGTTTGGGGTCGACAAAACCATCCGTCACTGCTCTTGGAGTAACCTCAATCGAGTCATTATCTGACTCCTCGCTATCAGCGGGGTTCTCATGGTAATTAGGGCGTAAGAGTGGGATCTGATCGGCGGCGCGTGCCTGTGCACGGGTGACCGCATTCACGTAAGTGGGGAGGGAAACAAGCCCTTTTGCCTCCAACACATTTTGAGAGGACATGCCCAGCAACATACTGAAATGAGGGCCCACGTGATCGGATACGAGAGCCTCGGTTTGGATAGCTCTGTAGGGGGTCTGAACCTCAATTAAGGCTATAGCATGTGCGGTAGTCTTAGCAGTTAAAGCATTATGACAATGCTTGTACTCGCCAGTAAACTGGTCGGGTTTTACCAGTTCACGAGTGATTACATCGTGCGTAGAACCTGTGTCGCGCAAGACACGGCATTTTTGGCCATTCACGGACCATTCGTGTATGTGTTTAGACAAAACAACTTCCGGAGGGGCATGACTAATAAAATTACAGTCAGCGCCGGCTGCCTTCTCGTCAGCCATACGAATACGACAATCTTGGCGTCTGTGTCCAATTTTTTTGCAATAAAAACACGTGCCATCGCCTATGAGACGAGGTTTGTCGAATTCACGGTTTGAGTAAGTGTTGGTGGCTGAACTTCCACTAGGGGATTCAGTTTTCACTGTACGAATGTTTATTCCATTTCAATTCCGCTGAGCACGGATTCGCTTTCTTCGGTTTCATCACTTGATCCGTTTACTTGGAATACCATGCTTTCAACAAGCGTGTCGGTTAAGTTATCCGCCTCCCACATCTTATTTTCTTCATTAATCGCATGGCTAACGTCATTCTTCCAATTTTCGATTGTAACTTGCAGAAACGCCTGAGGTACAAGTTCAGCCACTTCTTTTATCTTGAAGGTCTTATTGTTGGCAGAAACAAATCCTTTAATTTGGCTCCATACAAGTTCGATTGGATTTAATTCGCAATGATACGGTGGTAAGCGTAAAATTTGGTGGCCGTGAAGCAAGGCCAGCTCATCAACACGATAACGATCGTAAGCATTTTTGGCACCATCAACCAAACTGTACAGTTCTCGATTTAGCATCGTTGCATTAAATGGAATGTTTTTTTCCGTTAACCAGGCTTGAAGATCGGCTTTACGCGAATATTTCGTAGGGATTCGCTCCATCTTTACGGAATGATACGATGCGTTGTCCATCACGATAACGGTGTCGGGTTTAATATTCGGGAGTAGCTGATTTTCAAACCAATCCTCGAAACGATCGCCATCCATCTCTTCGTGGTAATCACCAGTGCTCTTTTTGGCTTTGAATACAAGATTTGCACCTGGCACAAAACCGTCTTCATTTCCAGCGTGCAAAATAATAAGCCTACCACCTGTCCCACTTGGGGCTTTCAACCCAGTTGTCAGTCCTTTTTGAAAAGCGTCACGTTTGCTTTTAACAGTAGAATCGATCCAAACTTTCGAGTTGGTGTGTCCGGCATTTATCCAAGTTTCGTCTAAATAATATATTGTCTTCTTCTCTTCTCTGTACTGTTTGATAGCCCGCAAATATCGACGACGCCACAAAACAATATCGTCCCGTTCAATGAGCAGAGAAGCACGCTGACGTTTCTTGTAAACAAACCCCAAGTCACGCATGATTCGCCGGGTAGTTGCCGCACTCACAGTCGGTAGATCGTCACCTTCGTTAATAGCACGTCGTACCATTTCAACGGTGGGAATTTGATTCAGCCGGTAAAAGTCGTGCACTTTCCTACGAATGGCAGAAAGTGTTAACTCACCGTATTTTTGCTTGCGAGTTTTTGTGCCGAGCCTTGCTGGCCTCTTCTTGCCCGGCGTGCTCAATCGTCCGCTGGTTGCCTTGCATTCTTTTTTCAAGTTGTAAACAGAACACAACGATACGCCAGTTAAAAAAGCGGTTGCCTTTGCAACATCGGTGATGGACCTTGCAGCATCTCTTTGACGAAGTCTGGAATAAATATTCAATACAGTTTGCTTTGGGAACTGGTGAGGGGTTTTCCGGGAGGCTGGCGTTTAAAAAACGTTGCAGGTGAACTCTTCGATGAAGAAGCCGCGGCCGCCATGTTGTTTTGTTGAATTCGATGGCTTCGGGCCCCGATACGGACTATTTAGTTAGCGCTGACTAATTAAAGTTTTAGACCCATCAACCGATTAACAAACAGCGCTATATTTAATTTAAAAAACGCTGGCAGCATTTTGAGCAAATAAACTGTACGATTTATTAGTGGTGAACGGCGGTCTACTTCTTGCAGTGTAAGAGCGCAAACTCTTACCGAACGGTAATTAGGCTCGATCGCGTCGCTAACACTTCTCTCCAATCGTAGGTTATGCTGCAAAATATAATAATTCCATAGCACTGGCACGGTCTTTAATTTGGGCATCTTGGTCCCTTAAAGCTAGTTCATGAACACGGCGCTTATCTGCGTCCGCAATTTCGAGTGCTCTTAACTTTAATTCTTCTGCTTTTAAAAACAGTTCATTTTCTTTAGCGGCTAATTCTTTTTTAGCAAAAATAGCGGCTTCTCTCCTTTCAATAGCGTTAGCTAGTGCATCGGAAAGTTCTGTTAAATCCAATTTACCATCCTCGAGGGCTGCTCGCAAGATTTGTTGGGATTCGGCTCTAGAATCACTGACTGTAAAGCCTAAGTTCAAACAGGCCTTCTTTAAGTCCTTGTTTGTGATATCACGAATTATTTCGTCTAATTCTTCCATTTCGGACATTTTTGAGTCTTAATGGTTAACGTGGTTTCAAAATAAAGCTTTTATAAATGAAACAAAAATTAAAAGCAGCCGCTTAAAATTTAACGTTACTTTTGAGTAGAGCGAATTAATTAAAAAACTCTCCCTCCAAATCCAGTAAGATTGCACATAAAAAAAATACACTTCTAACACCTCCAGCACTCTGGTATATGAATAGCTAAATTGCATAAATGCTATCAACTACAACACTCGGCTTGGCGGCCTCTAAGCATTTCTCATGTACACTTACCCAAGGGTACAATCGCTGTACGGTCAGTCTGTTCTTCCGTTCCACCGTAGTACGAGAAGTTCGGCAATTTTCCGGAGTCGATCGTCACTGGCGGTCAAATCCACGGCACTTCGGCGTTGCACGCAAAATCCACGGCTTGGCTGCACGGAGCGTAGTTTCCCTCTCGGGCCTCTTCTCCTACAGCATCGGTTGGGGTTGAGACGGCTCTCGGCTTGAGGACGTCTACTGGAAGCGGCAGCTGTTGCTTCCTGGCTCCGGCAGTTGTTGGAGCTGCGGCGAGGGTTGTACTTTTTATAGCATTAGTACGACTTCTGCTTCGTGACTTTTTGTAACGTAGTCACAGGCATCTGCTTTGTGGCCATGTTTGGCTGGACCACAGACATCTAGTTGGAAGTGGCTTGCATCCTTCTAGGCATGTAGCATGGCAGGGGGGAAAACGCTTGACGGGAACAGCACCTGTTCATCCCACCGCTGCCACCAGTTGTGACGGCGGACGCTACGACGGCTTAGGTGCTTGTAACGCCCCCGGTTTCCCTGGTGTACGTGGAGTTTCAGCTTGAGGTTAATCGGTGTTAATGACGAATTTTTACGTTATTCAACACAGCATGGACACTGTCCCAGCATGGGGGATGAAGCGCCGGTCCTAATTAAAGGGGCCTAACCTTAAACTGTCGGTATCGCTGCCACCAACGGTGGATTTAACTGTTTAACTAGCTAAAATCTAAAGATGGGCTACATATTTAATTTTACACTAAAATACAATTAATCAAGTCTAGCAAACGACTGAAGCTTAAAACTCCTGGTTTTATTTGTGCGACAGAGAATGAAAGTACACTTTACATTAAGGTTTGCTTCTGAAAGCTTTTGAATACCAATGAATTAAATAGGCAACAAGTTTGAATATACACTTAGTATTTCACAAAATCAGACAAATGCCCTTGGTTTGAATAAAAAGGTAAATTTTCACAAGAGAAAAAATAATATTAGGTGCTCCCGGAGACACCCACAAGACTCAACAGCCGCAACTGATAAAAGTCTGACAGTATGTTTCTACCTGATCAACCGTCCACAGTTATGTTTCTAAGTTTTCCAAGTACAAAAAGATCAACCTCCCCTAGTTCCCTCGAGAACTGTTCCAAGTTATAAAAATCCCGGCAATTTTACACTTAGGCATCAGTTTGTTTCAATTTGACTTCCACAAAGATCAAACCGTCATTTAGTTTAAGTTAAAATTACATTTAAAATAAACGGGAAAAATTGGTTTTTAGTAAGAGAACCACTCTGACGTTATGGGGAGAGAGAACCTAAGATGCCGCTACAGGCGTCTCCACCATAATTTTCCCTAGCTAGAGAGTTAAGTTTACGTTTTTAAACTAAAATTTAGAATAGGGGGGTCCTAAACTGAACTTTCAAAAGTTTAACTATAACATACGAACCACTACCATCGTGCCCGGCATGGCATTCTCCGG
>JAHWFP010036042.1:0-30181 GCA_023313725.1 Lithobius niger
CTAGGTCGTCTCATGTCTCTTCCACTGGTACCCTCTCTCCACATTCTCGTCAGAATGTTTCCACTTCATTCCACTGGTACCATATCTCCAGAAAGTCTTTCCAGACCCCACAGTCATTACACCACTTCATGACGAAACACACCGCCTGTCACCAGAGTATGGCACGGGAGGTTTTAGAATTTTTGTCCTGCTACAACGTGGCTTTCAATGATAGCTTTTCCCTCCAGGCCACTAGTGTCCCGCAAGTAGTGCTTTATAAAAGTGTTTTTGTGCCGCCACGAACACGCGGATACAACCTCATCTAGTGGTGTGCCGCAGCCAAACGCCCATGACGCTGCTAGTGCTCGTAACTCATGGGCTCGAATTTCAGGAGGTAAGTCTACATGATTTGGGCCGTTCTCGTATGCTCTTTTGATCACGGCACAGATCCACTTTCCCATCTTAAATGGTGTGAGTCCCGTCTGCAGTACCTCGTCTTTGTCCTTGTCCACATCGAGAAACAAGGGTGTTGGTCGGGCCGTTCTGACGTTGTCTGCGAAGCCGGGTAGTTTCAAATCCGTCTTATCTAAGTAGAAACGTAGGGCTCTTACCGGGCACTGTCGTCTCTCTTCTGATTTTGTTTGTAATCGCTTCCCTAAGGCTTTGATGTGAACAGGTCTCGGCTTTGCCCCTGGTTTGCAATTTTTTGCTCGGAAGTGGGCAGGAAATGTCAAGTAAACTTCCGACCAATCCTTAGCAAACCTTATATGGCCGTCATCTCTTGAGAAGGCGGCCAACTCGCTCTGCCTAGCTGCAGATGCCAGGGCCACCAGAAAAACAGTCTTCTGTGTCAAACACAGTATGGATGACGACTCTGCCGGTTCGTATGGTGGCCCCATGAGGCTTTGTAATACCAAAGGTAGATTCCATTTTGGGAATAGCTTTGTCCTCTTAGGTCTCGCTAAATCAAATGCCGACATTTGTTTAGTTAGAATCGCGTTGGATACTGCTGCCCCATCTCCAACACACGAGAGCACCGAGTTAATTGATGCCCGGTAACCTTTGATGGCACTTGGCGACAGTCCACTTGCAAAGAGACCTTCGAAGAATGCTGTTAATCTGGTGAGCGGGGGGGTTGCAGGGGTCACAGCCATCCCTACAGCACCACTCAAACCACTTCTTCCACTTCGCATTGTAATTCTTCTGTGAGGATTCCCGAAGGCACTTGGTAAGTCTCAGTGCTACTCCCTCCTCGTGGCCGTCCTTTTTTAGATTTTCCATCAAAGTCGCCACCCGTGAAGGTTCAGAATGGCAGGGTTTTGGTGCACGGTTCTTCCTTGGTGTTGAGTCAGAGACGTTTTCGTTATTGGAAGAGGGAACGGTTCTCCCTTCCGTAGTTCCATGACGTCCGTGAACCACGGTGCGGCTGGCCACCATGGTGCAACAAGAATGAACTGTCCTTGAGAAGTCCGTAGTTTGTTCACTGTTCTCTGAAGGAGTTTGAAGGGGGGGAAGAGGTAAGCGTTCATTCCCTCCCAGGAAATGGAGAGGGCATCCGTTGCCCAGGCTTACTCGTCGGGGAACGGCGACACGAAGCACGGCAGTTGATTGTTGAATTGTGTGGCAAACAAGTCGATCGTCGGCGTTCCCCAAAGATGAAACAAAGCATTGCATATCGCTGGATCCAGCATCCACTCCGTCGTTGGGACTCGGGCACCCCTGGACAGTTCGTCCGCCCACACATTGAGGTTCCCTGCGATGTGTCGGGGAACCAGAATGATCCCAAACTTGATGCAAGTCTCGAAGAGGTTCGAGGTCTCCTCCATGAGGGTTCTTGAGTGAGTCCCCCCCCTCTTCGGACATAAGCAATCGCCGTGGAATTGTCGCTCATGATTCCTAACGTTGAGTATCTGAGCCTCTCTCCCCACGTCATGATCGCTCTGTGTATGGCCCTCAATTCTAGCACATTGATGTGCATGTCTGCTTCCTCGGCGTTCCAGGTCCCCGAAGCGGTCTCGTCTGACAAGTGGGCTCCCCAGCCTGTGTGCGAGGCATCCGTGAACAGGAGGTTTGTCGTTGCCGGTTCCTGTAGAGGCACTCCCCTCCCTAGGTTTTTTCTCTCTGTCCACCAGAGCAGGGATTCCACTGGTAGATTGTGGAGTGGCACGATATCTTCCCAACTCTCCCGTGGCCACCATTCCTCCTTCCGAAACCAGTGGAGCGGTTTTGCGCGCCACGTTCCTAGGGGTACGAGTCTTGCGTTCGAGTCCACGACCCCGATTAGTGATGCCAGTTCTTTTGCAGTTGCCGTCTTCCGCTTGCAAAAGTCTATCACCGCCTTCCTCGTCTTCTCGATTCTTTCCCGAGATGGTTTCACCGTCCAGAGGGACGAGTCGATCTCCGCTCCTAGGAAGACGAAATTCCTCGCCGGTTCCAATCTTGACTTTGTCCTGTTGATTCCCCATCCTAGATGAGCAAACAGGGACAAGCATCTTCCCAGCTGTAGTGACAGCTGCATCCCAGACTTGTGTCTCAGAAGCCAGTCGTCTAGGTATGCGTGGGCCTTGATGCCGTGCAGATGAAGGTGTGCTAGCACCGGCTTCAACATGCGAGTGAAAACGTACGGTGCTGTAGCAAGGCCGAATGGTATCGCCGTGAATTGGTAGGAAACGTGTCCCGCTACCAGACGGAACAGGTGCCGGACAGATGGGTGTAATGGGATGTGCAAATATGCATCCTCCAGGTCGATTGAGACGGTGAACTCTTCGTGTTTGAGTGCTTCTCGAATGGAGTCGATCGACTCCATTTGGAAGTGGTCTTTGGCAAGGTGTAGGTTCAATTTTCGAAGGTTGAAAATAACCCTGGATCCACCTCCCTTTTTTGGGATCACTCTCGCCGGGCTCCAGAACCCGGGGGTGTGTGGCGCAACTTCCATGGCTCCTTTTTGTACGAGCAAGTTCACCTCCGCAATCAATTCTGGGGTTGACGAAGCGTTTACCAGCCAGTCTGGTGGGCAGCTTGTAGTTCCCGGTTTTGACAGGAAGGGTGGTGAGTAGCCTTCTCCTAAAATCTTCAGTATGAACGGATCTGTCGTTAAAAGTTTCCATGTTTCCACATGGCGGGACAGCCTTCCCCCCACCTGCCGGTGAATAGGGGGGGTCCCCGACCACTTCCAGTCAGTTCCTGCGAGACGGCCGTCGTGCCCTTCCCCTGAAGGCACTTCTTCCACGCTGTCCTCCTCCCATTCCTCGTCCGCGTGGTAGTGAGGGGGGGTTGTCGGGAAAGGGGGAACGTTCCAGTGCTTTCTCCGTGCTCTTCTTCATGTCTTGACCTCTGTATGGGTTATTCCATGGGCCGGATCGTGGTGCAAGCCTGTACATGTTCCTCCCTCGGTTTGACCCTCGTTGCGTCGCCGTGGTAGGTGGTGGGGCTCGGATCTTTTCCTTAAGCTCTGGCGCCAGCTCCAATAACTGTCCATTAAATAGCTCGGAAGATCCATGAATGGGGAGAAGCCGTAGTCTTCCAATAGTGTCGGTCGGCAGTCCCGACGCAGAATCCAGCATTGCGTCCCTCCTCCGGAAGGTGTTATTCATAGCAAGTCTGCACTGCCAGTTGATGCTGTCTTTATGGAAAGACGACGCACGTTTTAATAAATGCATGCATTCTCTGATGGTGGTATTCTCCCTCAATTCAGGGTTTGCCAACGCCATGGCTTTCAGTGCTGCCGTTGACGCTGAGTACACAAGTTCAGCCTGCGAGCTCGCCCTCATGCTCGCCCTCAGCATCACGTCGTCTTCCTCAAACTGACTTGTTGGAATCTTAATGAACGAAGGGGTTTTTAAAACGGAGTCCAATTCGGTACTGCAGTTCTCGGTCACGTATTCCGCTTCCTGATAGGTTCTACATCTCTTTTTATTGGGGGCCCCTGTGCCCGTGGAGCGAAAAAACCACTTTGCCTTCTTGGGGTCATGAGGGGGGAGGGGCAGTTTAGCGGAGATGGGTTGCTCATCCTTCCTTGTAATAGTCTCTGTATTTAACAATTGTCTAAACAAGACAGCCGATTGGGGTAGGTGAGCCGGTTCAGGCTTCAAATTTCCCTCATTAGCCAGTGTGTCCATTGGGGGGTCGTCTGGGTTATCACACTTCTCAGGGCATTCCTTAAAAAACCGAGTGGGTTTTAAGTGTTTCATGGTTGCCTCAACAAAGTCCTTCCATGGGATAAATCCCGGTCCCTCATTAAAAGGATCGTCAATGGAACCTTCTTCTCCACCATCATCAATTTGGTAAAAATCCGTTCTAACCCTCTTAGCACTATTTGCGTTGTCATCATTAAAATCCGCACGTCTTTTTGTCGAAGTGCGCACTGGTGACTTTTCCCCTTCATTTCCCGAGTCATGCAGCGCTAGTGGTGACGAACTACGACTCCGCGGAGACTGGTGGCCCTGTGGCGACAGTTGGCTACGTTGTGGCGACAGGTGGCTACGTTGTGGAGACAGGTGGCTACGTTTCGGAGACAGGTGGCTACGTTGTGGAGACAGGTGGCTACGTTGTGGTGACGTTTGGCTACGATGCGGTGATATTCGGCTACGATGCGGTGACATTCGGCTACGATGCGGTGACATTCGGCTACAATGCGGCGACATTTGGCTACAACGAGGGTTATCGGGCCACTCGTTAATGTCATACGTCCGGCGACACACTGTCGCTGGTGGACTACCACCACGTGACGCCAGCGGCGACCGTGTGGCAACTGGTGCAATTCCTCCTTCTAACATTGCACTCATTTTCTCTATCAACTGAGCAAATTTTTCCGCACCGGGAACTACTACAGTTGTCGAGTCTTTTGCACTAGTTTTTTCCTTCAGCGAGCGAACCGAGCCGCTAGTTCCCACCCCGGGAGCGGCCGTTCGACTGCTTTTCACTTTATCACCAACACCCGCCTTCCTGACAATTTTACTCACCCCTTCTGCTTTCTCCGGTCGCTTCGGGTGTGAAGGCTTAAGCAATTTAATTCTGTCTTCTTTTTTCTCTTTAGCAATTTTTTCCGTCGCACTGATGGGACCCTTCGTCGTCTTATGCTTCTCGGGCGCCGATGCCGACTCACTAGTCGGCAACACCGTCGTAACTCGCACCGAATTGCCGGTCATCAAACTCAAACCGGGGCTTTCGATCGCTAATCCCAAAACATCGAGGTCTTCAGCCATGGTCGAATTAAACGTCGGGGCACTTTGCGTATCCGGGTGCGGGGGTAAGAAATCTTTCATCTTGTGGAACAAATCCGCCATACAACGCCCCAATTTTGCGTCCATGCCCGATAAAATCTTGTCCTCGAGAACGGCCCCCTTTTCATCAAATACCGCGGCCGCTGCTGCCGTTGCCTTTTCAATAATTTTATTTTCATCGAGAACTGGCAGTTGTACAACACCAAGGGAGACCATGTCCGGTTTCGAAGTCCCTGACATCGATGGAATCGGGTTTTCGTGCAGCGCCGCGCTCACGCTAGTCCCATTCTCTTTGTCCGCCGCCATATTGGATTCGCTCTGCTCGTGGAAAACAACAGGCATATTTGGGTCACGGCTCATGTCGATCAGTCTCTCGTCGATGGTTCCAGTTTTCGGGGATTCTTTTGCCCGCCGGACCGCCGCCTGATCCGACTTCTTCCACGTATGCAAAATAGTGTTGATGGACGACGCATGGTGAAGGTCGCACAACTCACATAACTTCGTGACAAAGTCACACGGCCGACATCGTCTACACAGTGGGTGGAAATCCTTGGGTAGCTTCACGTGTTTGCAGGCGTCAAATCTGGGCTCTTTCAAGATAGCTTTTAGGTGTGCTTCCGATTCCTTTAACGTCATGATTAAAGAAAAAAGAAAAAACGTCCGAAAAACCGAGTTAACAACTCAAAAATAGCTAGCGAAAAACGTGCACGACCATTCAAGATGGCGTGCTCAAGAAGTGATGGAGAGTGAAGGGAGGGGGCGCTGAAGTCGGAGAGATGAGTAGCGCCCCTAGCGGAAGAAGGAGAAAGTTTTTGAGAATCCTAAAAAATGGTATTTTTAGTCTGAAAATGAGCAGCGATAGCGTAAAATAGTGATTTTAGCGTAATTACTGAAGGTAAGTATTTGCAGGTAGTAAGAATCAGGTGTTCGTCTACCCCTAAAATCGAACAGTGGTTCAAACTGACATCCCCGTTCTACACAATATTATTTGACATCATTAACACTGCAGAACATAATTCCATCTGGGGTGTGATAGTACACATCCAACGTACCTACCCTTTGCCCCGTCTGACGGACTACTACTTCCCTACACCAATACTGATAATCTAAAGGCGCCAATTTGGGGGAGGAGCCTACACTATTACTACGAATGAATGGTCGTGGAGGAACTTCTTTAATGGTTAGTGGGCCCTCAGTTTTGTCTTCTGCTTCTACCCTAGAATTACCATCCGATTCTGACTCTGTACCTGAACTAAGTCCCTTTCCATAGTTAAATGTAGTTGCACTTAGACTGGGTTTGGGCACACTCTGAGGCCTATACTGCAACGACCTCCTCCCTTCCCCATAACTTAACCTCACCAACCGTTACATGTTTAGTTTCAACGACCAAGCAAGTATGGGGATTCCACTCTATATCCTACTGTCTACCGCATAGCCAATGAATACCCCCTCCCAGCTTTAACGTCAAGGGTATCCCTTCCCGGCGTATGGAAGTGTACATAACACATTGCACCAGGTCTTCGTAATGTCTGACTGATACACCTCGAACAAACAATAACGTACAAGGGACCCTAAAGCCTAAGTATGAGTGAGGGCACCTATGCTCCAGGTAGGTGAACGTACATACAAATTCTGCCCAAGATTGCGTGGCAGAGACGTCTCGTGAAGTATTGCACGTACCCCTTCTAACAACGTGCGGTTAAATCGCCTAGCGATTCCAGCCATAGCTGGTGAGTAGGCATTGGTTGGCTGATATCTGATACCCAACCTACATATATAATCACAAAATTCCGTACCTCAGTCCGTGCGAACATTTACAAAGTTGAAGCTAAATTGTCTTTCCCTCCTGGCACGAAAGTCAACAAACGTTTGAAACACATCGCTTTCCTTAGCGATGGGAAACACCCATGCATAACGAGAATAATCAAGTAAAGTAAGCACATATCTACAATTACCCAAGGATACCGTGCGACTTGGGCCCCAAACATCCATGTGAAGGAGCTCGAGGGGCTTCTTACTCTGCAAAGCACCAATACCCTTAAAACTGGTCCTAGTCGATTTGGTTACCTTGCAGACCTCACACTGAGGAGAGTTAGGCTTCACTCACTAGTATCCATGTACCACCTTGGAGTTATGTAAATGTATCGGGCCCAATTTACGCTGATGACCGAGCCTCGAGTGTCAGGTTTCCACAGAAACCGACTTAATTGGATATAACTTCAACATGTACTTTAAAGTCCCCCTTCTGATTCCTACTTAAGCCAAGGGAACTCGTACTCGAACCAGATGAACAAACTACAGCTCCATTCACATGTTTTGGTTTGACCTTAAGAGGCAACAATGCATACACAATAAAACTTGTTTGCGATTCGCAAGAAAAAATTGGGCATAGTGGCCCCGTGCAACCGCATATAGCGGCCAGACCCCAAAGGGCATCAGATTCACCCCCCCACTCAGCCTAAGGACCCAAGGAAGAGAAGACAGTCGAAGGCAAAAGGAGGAGGGAGAGCCCTACTTCAAACCCATAGTACTAACCGTCCAAGTTGCCAAACTCCAGGGAGACCATGTCTTGATGCACACCGCAGGAGCCAACGCAGCTGCCATTCCAGGACCAAAGAAATGTAGAGGCAATAACGATTAATGTAAACATACCCTAACATATCATAAACACATAGGCCTATGGGCAAACGCCCATGGAGACACTTACCATACCATTGGCGACACAATGCTCACCGGCGACATGTGACACCCTTAACGTGACAACTGGCAACAGAACGGCGACAATGTGTCCCGCTGCGTCAGCGTCATAATAGCTACTTACCCTGGTGACAACTGGCTACAGAACGGCGACGATGTGTCCCGCTGCGTCAGCGTCATACAGCTATTTTCCCTGGCGACAACTGGCTACAGAACGGCGACAATGTGTCCCGCTGCGTCAGCGTCATAACAGCTACTTACCCTGGTGACAACTGGCTACAGAACGGCAACGATGTGTCCCGCTGCGTCAGCGTCATACAGCTACTTTTCCTGGTGACAACTAGCTACAGGACGGCGACAATTTGTCCCGCTGCATCAGCGTCTAGTAGCTACTGAGTGTCGCCGATGGTGCTACACACGTGTTACCAGTGGCGACAGCGTGGGTCCGGTTAAAAACCGGCTTCAATTTGCACCCCTCGGCTCAACCAGCATTGCAATTATGTCCAAACGCGGCACTTGCAACTTTTTTTTTTTTTTTTTTTTTTTTTTTGCTGGGATAGTCGGACCACGGACAGCGCCCGTGGCCGGCTTTTTACCACTCAGTGTAGGAACCGCACCGCTATTTTCCCCACCGGGAGCGGTCGTCCTATTCATCTTCTCAACACTACTGGTTTTCAACTTACCGCCACTGTCGGCCACTCACCTAACGCCCGTCATCGGATCGGCACGGACCTGCCTTGCGGGACGGTGACAACTCCACTGGCTCACTCTACAAATCACCATCTGCATGAAAAAAAATGATATTTCAACACGAACAACATCCCGGGGAAGAACGGGAGGCAACGACGCCTCCGTAACCACGAATCACAAAGGCTTCATTCTCGGCCGCCATCTTGCCCTCGACAACGACCGGCCGACCAAAACACACCGCCGGCATGGCCGTATCCGTTAAGCCTACCGTCTACCGACCGTTGCCGTGCTTCGATCCTGTTCCCACCGTGCTGCTTTCCAATAAGCCGCTCGTCGGATCCATTTCTTGACATCGAAGTCCGTTGTTGTAGTCCATAATACGCGTTGGTTAATTCGCGAAGCACGCAGTAAAAACTCGCACAACCATCCACGATGGGAGTGCTCGAAAAGTGATGCGGTTGGACTGGTGGGGGCGCTGACGTCGGTAAGGACGTGCAGCGCCGCCTGGCGGCAGTGGAGAAAAGCTTAGGGAGAACATAAAAAATGGAGTTTTTAGTTCATAAATAGCGTAAAAAGGTGGTTTTAGCAATATTACTGAAGGTAAGTATTTGCAGGAAGTAAGAAACATCGTTATCAACGCTACTGTGAAACTCATTTTTAAACTTAATACTACTTACTCCACTAATTCCACTCATTTTCACACAAAAGGCAGTTACAATGTCTTGCGAATTTTTAATTGCAGGCTGCAGTATTCATCAGACACTTGAATTATTAAGTTCTTTCTGGCTACATCTTTTCACACTATTGGAATCTACATTCAAATAACTAAGCCTTTAATCGGTGCCTCCTGTATTCATCAGGTCGTGCTTCACTTCCAATTCTCCTGCTTAGTTGTTGTCTCAGATCTTTTGCTAACAAAATAGTGCACATTCGAATGTGTTGGGTCTCTGAAAGTTCTCGTGCACGGAAACATTGCACGAGACTGAGTGGAACAGGGCAGAGACATTTATTTGCTCCAACTCGGCAAGAGATGGGCATCTTAGATGCTGCAAATCGATTGCCATTAAAATCCACGAGATGGACCAAATTACTCTTATGAACATTCAGGGGCCAACACATCCGAATGTGCAGCATTAAGTCGGGAGAAATCAGCGACAACAGGGTCCACAATATTGCTTGGGACCAGGCTTCAGTCCTCCTCCACTTCAACACCAAACAAGGAGCACACCACCGGGGCACTTGAATCCCTTGCAATCAAAAGATATTCTCTTCAACGGGTGCCTCTTATGAACCCCCAAGGCCCTTCCCACGACCTCCGATTGCCAAGCTTGACACGAAATGGAAGTTTGACAGCAACCGCCCAGCAGCCTTATGGTGGATAACGTAGAGATCAGTGGTCGGCAGTACGTGCGCAAAAATTTAAAGTACAACATGGAGTGGGTGTCAATCGAACGAACGTTCTCTGCTGTGAAGTGGACTTATAAAAAAGAGGAATGGTGTTTTCTTCCTCGAAAATTTAAGTAAACTGTTGATGCAATGTTCTTGAAGGTGATATAAGTGTTTCCTGTATTTTACAATGTTGGAATATAATCACTGTCTTTGTCGTTTACTGGTTTTTCAACGGTAAAATTGCTATTCTTGTGTAAAAAACGGCTTATAACAAAATATCATTAAAGCAAAAAGATTTTTTGTTACCCAACTCTGTTTTACATCTGTGTAACAATACTTTCCTTTGCTCTCTTTTGAAGGATTTATTCCATCTCTCCATCTGTTTACCTGACAATGCTGCCTGAATCACTTAATTGGAACGCACACTCATTTCCAAGCAACATGCCTAGTTACGGCAAGCCACGTGCTCTGTCAACACCATGCCTCCTAAGTGCGTCGGCAGTACATTGGGATGGAATCGGCTATTAAGTGACAGCCACGACACGCAAACATTTACCCCGCATCTCCCCTCTCCAAGAACAAAAGAAAAATGTCTTCTTTTCTTTGAAATACTGTAGTTCTAGTTTTTTTCAAGGAACAATTTTGCATAGCTCAGAGCTACCATCTCTGTTAAGTAACACAGTACAATGTAGTTATTAGGCGATTATGTTTTACCTTGCATAGGTCTACATGTTTTTTTTTTCTTGTTATACTACGTAAGTAAATTATAACGATATTATAGTTACGCCATGCAAAGTTAAGTTTTTGGTTTACAGGCGGGTGCGGCTGCCTTAAATTATCGCGGGTCAAAATTTCTTATTTTGATCTTGGTCCACCCACTAAAAAATCATATTTCTGTCAATTTTGACCGGTATTGTCATTCCAATACACCAATTTAACTAACCGACTCGAAACGAGCTTTTCAATGATGCTAATTTTAAACCTCTAGTATAAACCAGTAAGAAATTACGTGGAAAAAACTAGAAAAAAAATGAATACTAGATGACAAATACAGGTAACTTAGCAAAATTTTTTAAGGCTCACTACATATTCTTTCAGCTTTGAGTTGCGCTAGGTACATGTTGAAGAAACGTGGTCAGTTAAATAAAATAAAAAGCCTGGTTGCCTGGTGCTTCATTTTGCAACCTCGCCCGTAAGCCAAATAATTTTTTTGCGTGGCCTTATGGGCTTATATTACGACTTCTTTTTATAACAATAACCCCGATATTACAATTCAATTCTGAAGACCCAACAAGTATCATTATATTTATTTATTTATTTGTTTTGACCGTACACAAGGTAGAATAGGTAGAGTTTACAAGAAATAAAACTATGAAAAAACATGACAAAGAAATGTATGATGTAGGTAATCTGTATACAAAGGTCGGCAGAGAAGCCACATTAGTCCGAGTTCTTGGAATACCGCCATGCCCTGGATGTGATCGTGGGCACGCAATCTCAGGGATTTCATGGATTGACTGTAGGTATCTCGCACCATCTGCCAATGCATATCAAGCCCTGGGCCACCGCTCTTCCCATGCCATAACCCCAACAGTCTGTGCCGCCTCTGGCAGCAGCAACAAGGGTAAAGATTATAAAGATGTTATACTGTACTTTTAAATTAATTTTTTTTTACTCAAACATTTACCTTGTGCACGGCAAAATACATAAATGAATAAATAATTAAATTCGTTCTGGGTAACGATTTTTAAGTCGAATGATTAGGGGAAAATCAGTCTTAAGTCAGCTGTAAAAAATGATTAACAGCAGTATGTTATCAATTTCAGCTTTACCTCAAACATGGTTTCAATGTCTGGTACAGTTTCACCAACACCAGCAGGCACATCATCAACATGGTACAACCTATGAAATGCATATAAAATTAAATTAAAATAAAGACCAAATTAGTGTAAACTTGCTTTTCAAAGCTAGCGTCATGAACATGTTGTTCAATGTTCAGTCCACCAGCAGACAAAGTAGTTAAATTTGCTTAGCATGGACACCACTGTAATATTTATTGCTTCTGATCGACATCAAGCAACTACACGCGAAAACATAAAATCAACGGCTATGTACATCAATGATACACCAAGCGAAGTTTACCTATACCTAATATCATGTCAAAACAATGTCAGCTTACATAATGATTCAGATGGTTACAAAAATATTTGTCTTAATGGTACCTTAGAAAAAATGATAAATAAAAAAGTACTGATACTTCCGTAACTTGTTTGCTAAGACAAAATTTGATCTATCTTTCGAATGGAGAGGTGTATACTATTCGCTAAAGCAGAAAACAAATATTTACGATTGTGGAATACATATTCAAAAGAGAGCAGAGCAAACACAACACGTCTGCACTGTTCCGTACCCAAAAACGAAGTGTCATTGTTGGGCTGGCGCTGACTTGTTGGAGGAAACGATTGTTGCGCACCAAGTGGGAGATAGCCAACCTCATTGCATTGCAAGTGTTACTGTTAGTGTTAGTGTTCGTGAACTTCAGCAAAGTCATTTTCGTTTGTTGACGCCATCTTATTTTCTCCCTCCGGTTGACAAGCTGCAGTCGTTTCGTCATCAACCAAACCTGCCGTTGCTGCCCTGGCCCTTTGATCTGCTTTCTGATCCGATTTCTTCCACGTATGCAAAATGTCCTTCATAGTTGAACGATGATGCAAATCGCACAGTTCACATACTTTGGTGACGAAGTTTCAGGGCTTGCACTCACGGCAAAGAGGGTGAAAATCTCTTGACTGTTTCTTGCAGCTACACGCATCAAATTTCTTCGAATTGAGTCTCCCACGTAATAGATCGTTTGATTCTTCTATCGTGGTCATAATTCTGCCCAGAAAAGTTGATAACTTTGCTTCCAAACAAGAAAACAAAGGCAGCGATGCCAAACACGTCCTACCCTAACAACGTGCTCAAAATGTGATGAGGGGAACAAACAAAATGGCGGCCTCCTAGTTAGGAGTAGCAGCGCCCCTGGCGGGAGAGGAGAGAAAGTTTGGATACAAGCTAAAAAAAAGGGAGTTTTTTAGTTGATAAATGAGCAGTGATAGCGTAAAATGATGATTTTAAGCATAATTACTGAAGTAAGTATTTGCAGGTAGTAAGAAACAAATATTTACGATTGTGGAATACATATTCAAAAGAGAGCAGAGCAAACACAACACGTCTGCACTGTTCCGTACCCAAAAACGAAGTGTCATTGTTGGGCTGGCGCTGACTTGTTGGAGGAAACGATTGTTGCGCACCAAGTGGGAGATAGCCAACCTCATTGCATTGCAAGTGTTACTGGTGTTTTAAACTTTTAAGGGGTTTAAAAATAAATCGGGTAGAAAAGCAAATCGAAAACGATTTTAGCACATACTAGAGCTTAGTATTTTACAGATAGTAAGAAACAAATATTTACGATTGTGGAATACATATTTTCCTCAATTTCCCTAATTTCATTAAAATTGTATTAACTTAGCAGTAAATTATGGCCTTATGTTTCTGTTTGAAAGCGTAAGCCATTTTGAAGTAGAAAGTGGAATTTAATTAAAATAAACTTGTGGATATTGTATGTCACTCACGTTGTACCCAACTTACGAGGCCCATTTTTTGTTTTGTTTTGGGGGAGGCATTTTTTGTTACTAAAGTCACCAAATAACACGACCTTTTTTGTGTGCAAAATCACCTCTTTTGATCGCATATTTACAAATTCTCACAAAACTTTAGCTTAAAAATATCACCGAAAGAACGGCTCCTTAGCCATACGTTGGATTCCAAAATCTGTTCAGATCAACCTACCCACAAGTGATGCATGTGGGAAGAATGACTGTTGCATCTAACATATGCCTTGTTGTAATAGTAGGTAATGAGTGTTTTGCTTATTATTGCTCAAACCTGTGAACAATTATTTCATACGAAGCTAAAGATTTGCCTTCAGAGAACTTACTCCATGAATACCTTTTTTAAAATGTTACTAGCTGAAGCCCGTGCTGTGCATGGGTGGTGTTTAATGCATCGTTTGAAAAATTGAGGCGGTCAGATATACCATTTGTATGTCAATGCGGCATCAACTTAAGTTTCTTTGTAAACCATTTGGTCTGGTTATGCTTCGTGTACACTTATGACATGTTTCACTTAGCAAACACTGATTTTTGTTCGTTTCAATCAGCGCATCCTGTGGCTCTTATGAGTGAGTGGTTAACTCCCACATGCGTTAAACAATATTAACTGAAAGGTGTGATGGGCAGTTCCTTTTTTTTTTTGCTAATCCCCCACCCCACCAATGATGTTAAATTTAATAATGTTAAACAAACTGGATGATGATTGCCTCAGAGGTTTGAATTTCTTTCAATGCCTTTTATGCATACTGGCTAACAGATGGTGATTTTTGTTTGCTTCGCTCCACCAGATATAAATAAATACGTCTTTGTGCAACAAAGTCCAAACCTTTAGCCCGCCAACAATGCCACAGTTTGTGATGTACCGTACACTCCAAAATTGTTGAAATAGTTTTTTTTTTCATTGACAAAGTTATCAACTCTCGCGCATACAGTGATTGTTGCCACTCACTTCGAAACAATTCAGCTCAGCTTCGAAAGCACGCATCTACGTAATAAATATGCCTAACTTTGTTTAACTTAATTTGGTTTAAAACTATAGGCGTTTACCTGAAACATCGATTTTTGCAGGTTATCGACGATCATCAAGTTTGCCGAAAGTTTGATTTCCCAGGCATGGCACTAAACACATAAGACATGTACCGAGAATGACGAAAACGTTCAAGTAATTGTTTAACCCTGTACAAGTAATTGTTGACCCTGTACCAAGTAGAGTTTGGGGAGTACTACTTGGACCAGTGCAATGTACCTTAATTCGGTTTAAAACTATCGCATTTACCTGAAACATGGATTCTTTCATTTTACCGACAATTTTACCATCAACAATCATTCATTTTGACAAAAATTTGAGTTGCCAGGCGCAGCAGCAAACACACATGTGCTATAACAATGATGAAAATATTCATGTAACTGTTTAACCCAGCACGGGTAATAATTGTTTACCCTGTACTAAGTAGAATTTCGAAAGTAGTACTTGGACCAGCACAATGTAATTATGTAGATGACAGTTTTTGCTTAAAGATCCGCAAAAGTAGTATCGTTGTCACAGTTTAATAAGAGTTATTATTTCAGTGGGCATCACTGTATCGAGAAATTACTGTATATTGCCAAAGAATTATGTAACTTGGTTCATTCTTAGGGTCGTGATACTAAGGCATCACTCAAGAATCTCACTCAAGAATCGAGATCTAAACAGGTAACATTAGTAATAGAGGATCTCGTTACAGGGTTGACTAAAAGAAGAAATCCCCATCACGAAAGGCAAAATTCTCACAAATTTACCGAACGAGTGTTCTATTTTATCATCTGCAAGATGAATTGAACCATTCATGACTTTGCAATTGCACATTTCACTTAAATGCTGAACTTTGATGATTACATTAACCTAAACAACAGTGCCATGTACCTAGGCTAAACAACTTCAAAACAAAATTCAGTAACCATCTACCCAGAATATTACCATGCTCAAGTAAAGCATTTGGCAAACTTTCCTCACTACTTGGTGCCAAAAGCTTACAGCATCAGTATCATTATCAAAGTCAAGGTATATCAGCAGTAAGATTTGCATTCAGAGTAAATTTATTTTCTTAACTTAGAGACCTTTCACATACCGTTCACGTGAATCCTTCTTTTTGGTGTTGATGCTAATTTCAATTGTAGATTTGGTTTTTGGGTTGCTGTACTGCCACAGATAAAGTGCTTCACGTGAAGCAGCAATTATGTGAGTCTTGTTCATGGCCAAGTGGATAGGATCAATATCAATGTATCGACAGTCAATTGGCGTGCCAAGTGCATTGCACATTACAACAGCATTCTAAAACAGAAACGGTGCATACCTTGCTTAACCACAAACACATACATATGAAGTTTGATTAATTTTTCACACGGTTATAATAGGTAAAAGTAGTTCTGCCCGTTAATTCATCATAGTAAAAATTGGGTGGAGGACATGAATTTGAATGAAAACAAGAGTTAAGTCCTCTGGTCAGGCAACCAACACCTACATGCAATACAACCCTGGTCCTAATAGACTGTTCAGGACAAATCCTCACAGAAGAATCTGGCATCATTCTTGATTATGATTTTTTTTACACAAGTCCAAACGGTTGTAGCGAAAGCTTATGCAGTGCTAGCTGCAGTTCAGAATACCTCCGGCGAGCATCAACTAAAGATTTTCCTTAAACTGTATTGTAGTCTTGTTACGAGCATCATTGAATATGCTAACCAAGTTTGGTGGATCAGACTTGAACGTGACAACGACAAAGTGGAAAGACTCCAAACCTGACACAAATGGGGTCATAGGTCCTCGAAGTCAACGTACGCGTTCACTGTATAAAAGGGGTTATCAAACCTTTTATACAGTGAACGCTTACGATGACTTCAACGACTCGCGGAAAGCTAAATCTTCGCATATAATTCTATTAACTTCGTTAAACCCGGTCGTCGTCACTAACAAACTTAGGACCAGAAACCACAGAGTTTGTGAAACAATGATGTTGGATATCAATATGACACGAGTCATTTGCTTTCAGTCTGCACCTTATGAAAAAGCTCTCGCCAGATGTTGTGAACTCTTATCAGTTCTCACATTTCATACTACCCCCTGACTGTAAAAATTATTGTAGGGAATACTCGACATCATAAGCCAGTAGGCTTTCTGTCGTATCTTCATTCAGAGTCAGATTCAAATTCTCAGATGGTCTTTGCTTTGATATGTCCCGCATCATATAGAGTTGGCTGCTTAAATACGTTTCTCTCTACAGTGTAGCTGTTCTCAGTGGGTCTTCCCTGACCAAGGTAAGAGTGATGGCATACATCCTTGTATTCTTAGGGCGACAGGTTATCAACTAGTCAAACCCCTTACTCACATTTTCGCGAGGACAATGTTACTGGCAAATGGCCAACCTTACAGCCACTCATACGGGAGGTAATTGTAGGTATTCTGTAAATTATCAACCTACAATCCATACAACTGTAATTTTCAGTATTTTGGAGAGCATTCAGCGTGGAAATTTGGAAGGGGAACTGAAGAAGGTGGGTGTTCCATCGGCTGTGCAGCACAGCTTTGTACACTCATGTGTACTGCATTTATTTGATAAGGTTCCCCGACTGTGTTAAGTGAGACAGCTACGTGATCTTGGAGTAACTGCGGCTCTTGTTGGCTAGGTTGAAGGATCGCAAACAGAGGGTTGTTGTGGATGGCCAAGCCTCTTCTTGGAAGAATGTCATGAGTAGCGTCTCTCAAGGCAGCGTCCTCAACCCCCTTCTGTTTATAGTGTGATCAGACCAAGTTTGGGATAGCACTACTTCCCGTGTTTTGGATTTTGCTTATGACAATAAGTTGGAAAGCAGGATTTGTGTCACTGAGGACTGCAAGACACGTCGGTGTGATTTGGACATGGTGATGGCATGGACCAAAGAAGCCGAGATGGCACTAAATGTTTCTAAATGTCACATCCTGAATACTGCCTGATGGCGTGGGAAGCTGGCTTATCCCTACAAAATTGACGGAGTGTCATTGAATGTGAACAAGGCTCTGAGGGACTTGGGGGTGACTGTATCTGCAAATGTAAAGTGGACAATTCAGTGTGCTGCTGTTGTGACAAGGCAAATCGGGCCATTGTTCTTTTAAGGAGGATATTTACAACATGGGAAAATACCGGCAAGCTGTGTTTACCGTGGCGTGAGTACGACATTGCAATTCAAAGTTCACACTTCCCCACTAATAAATGAACAATTATAAACTCTGTCCACTTGAATTTTCGGTGGAATAATGCGGCGTCCACCTTCTTCAGAAGTCCAGGCAAAAAACGGCCATTGAATGCATTAGTACCAGCTTATAAAGTGTTAGTCAGACCTTTATTGGAGTATTGTACACCTGCCTGTTTCCCTTAACTGTTGAGAGACGTTAGGAGGGTTGAGGCGGTGCTAAGAAGATTTACGAGGATGTTTTGGAATTTGAGTGATTCCGAGTGTGGTGATAGGATTGACTCTCTTGGGGAGGAAAAGCTTGGCGATAGGCGACAGAATCTTTATCTCTTGAATCTTGATCTCATTTGTCTTCAAGCTCTGTATGGACTCATCATATAGACTGGAGGAATCGACTGGAGGAGCCTCGTATGTTGTTTCTCAGGCGATGTCGGATGGATGTTTTGTTGGATCAAGTTCAGGACTCATTATCACACAATGTTACACTATAGAAGCGCACAGCACCTAGGAAATTTTCTTCTGGCCTTCCATAGACTTTTTGTGGACTTTTTCTACATTCCTGTTTTCAGTTGCGTTCAAACTTAGCAGACGACGACTACGCCTCTCTATGGATGCTTTATGGTCAGAGTATTGAATGCTTTGCCAGACAATGTCAGATGTGTAATCAATCTCCTTTGGTGTTTTTAAATATCGCCTGACCTTGTGTACGACCACGGGCTGATAGATGGCATACACGCATCCCGTGCTAGCTGTAATTACATCACCATCACTTGATGTGTGTTGCTTGTGCCCATTATGGTTACGGTTTCTAAAATAAGGTGGCGGTATAACTATAAATGTGGTTCATGAAAGACAGTAGGTATGCTTTCCCAATGTAGGTGATGGTTAGTTTGTTGGAGGTGAATAGCTATAGCGTTACATAATTTTTTTTTTTTTAAATACAAGTGCCAATCACCACCAACAAGCCGACCATCAACCAAATGTAGCAAAACATATCTACAATTTTAATGAGCAAATATACACTACACCCATATTTTTTAAACAGTAACAATAGCCTAATGAAGAACAAGCAACACAACCAACTCAACCATCGGAGCCTACAAACGTCGATGAACCTCATTGCCGGACACTCTCCTTGGCCGAGGTATGCCACTGACAATAGCTCAGAACGAGAACAAAAAGAAAAAAGGTTAAATCGAAAACTTGGGGTTACGCAGTGCGAATTGAAGTTTCACAGACCGAATGAAGATGGATCTCCTGAGCCATGAAAATTAACAAGTAAAAACCTACTTTTTATCTAATGTATGGAACCCTCTGAAAAATGAATCAAACTACTTACCATCTATCATGGGAAGATACATGTAAACCATCAAAATCCGTACTCAAAATGATGATTTCAGTTGTAATTGACTTACTTGGTTTGTGCCATCATCAGTCTTTGTCGTTAGCACACAATGCTCCCCACTTGATGCAACTGAGATCAGGTATTTCACATATTTAACATTTTTCTACAATAAAAAATAACTATAAACTGACAGACTGCAAATTGAATATTAAGTTATTAACCAATGTAATTAAACTGTGAATGTAACTTACTTCATTAGTTTTAGTGTCCCAAAAAACAACACATGTGTCTGAACGATCCAATTTGGTAAAACTGTAGACAACAGTACTAGAAAAGTAACACCACTGTAATAAAATAAGTAGAAATGCTATGAAAACAAATGTATCTGAGCACGTATAGTAACAGTTGAGTAGTTATGTAACTTTACAATGAATCCAAACTAAAGTACACAGTCAATGCAGTGAACTGAATCTACCACTGTCAAAGAAAGTGGGCAGTTGGAAATTCATAAAAATCCTCTGTCGCCACTTCTGTTTCAGCATACCTTAGCATCAAAACCATATCAGCAGGAAGCCGCGGGCTTATAACACTGGAAGGGAATGTTTCACCAGTTTCTGTATTACAACTGAGATATAATCCATGGCAAAAAAGAAACAGTCAAGCCTTATCCTGAAAGAGTTTAGATTGGGTGAGGTTACGATGTCATATGGCAGCAGGTCTTAAAGCTACAGATGCGGAAGGGGCGGGACAGTTCTTGACACTTGAAAGCTTTAAAAGTTAAAACCATTGTTCTAGTTTATTGCCATTAACGGGGAGTAATGATTTGTTCGTTTTAGGCGTCGATGAAGGTTGCAGTGTATGTGGAATACACTGACAAAGTACCTTACGGTACAAAAGATTGAACACGTAGTTGAAGGTTTAAGTTAAGTGCAGCAGGCCCAATGTTGGTGCATCCCATAACTTTACTGGGCCAGAAGATACTAGGGAGGGGTATAGCCAACTATATTGCAGTGGGGGGGTGGCTGACAAAAGTGATGTCTTCTTAGCAGCTTAAATAAATATAGTAGCCCAAACGTTGCAATTAACCTCCCCGCCTAAAATATGCAAGAGCTCAAGAAAGAAACAAACCGCATAAATATCAACATAAAAGCAAGAAACATAAAAAACAATTACTTCATAACAACCTAGGAAAATAAGCCAAACAACGAATTCCTGTATAAAGGAAAGGTTAAAATAACACAGTGCATAAGCTTTTACCATATGTTCGGTTCAACCTGGAGCATATGAATTGTCAATTTTCGGTACCCCTCTTCCACCCTAAAAACCACGAGATGCTTAGAAAGAACATCCCTACAACTTGCAAAATATTCATGCCACCTCAAATTCAATCGATGTCCGCTAAACCTAAACGTAACACCCAGTGAAGCAAACAAATCATGACCCACACGACCCGCCAGTTTGCGTTTGAGAGCACGACCAATTATGACCACCTTATTAATAAACTGAAGGGACAAGAATCCAAACTTGGTGAAGTAGTAGAGCTCCTAACCCAACCGAAAATGTTTCTCAAACTTTGACTGAAATCCAATGCAGATGTGACCACGCAAGTACCGAAATAGAAAAACGTCACCTAACCACGTTGAAGCAACTTGGCGTCCATCCAGTCTCGTACTGTTTCCGCATTGCAAAAACCCCTGCTCCATTATAAGAGTTGTTGATGCGACCTTATCCACCTCCCCTTGTATGAATTTGGGGTCGAGCAGGAAGACTTGCATGTTTTTCCCGGGGGGTAACAAGGGAAGAGAGGTTGGAGACCCTGGAGTCCCAGTTTCGGTTCCAATCTGCTTTTCAGGTTTGCAGTTTCGCTGGGATTACTTCCGCGAATCATGGAATTGAGGCGGGAGTCATGGTTTCGGTAAGTAGTTTTTCCAGAGATGCTTCCGAGGTGGAAGGAAGGTTTGTTATACGTTAGCTTCAACTTATGGACTTGAAAAGCGAGGAATTGGTTTCACACTTGCACTAATTTCTGGGACCAAAATTTGTTCTTTCTTGATTTGCAAGCACGAATTTTGCTCCCAGAAATTAGTGCAAGCCTGAAACCAATTCCTCCCCTGTTACACGCTGTCATTCACTGCAATTTTTCTTAATATCGCATACCTTTACGCTGACATAATCAATAGTCCATGTACTATGGGCAGATTTAAATTGCGATTTACTAAATCGATGAAGTCCCCAGTTTTTTTTTTACCTTCAACCTGCAACTCGCCTACAAATGTACTTTAATTTCGTCAGATCATAATGTGAACCCAAATGTGTTTGGGTTTTCAGGAGATGTGGACGACTCGATTTGGTCGAGGCCCCTTTTTTGGCACAACCACATTAATTCGATGTGAGACAACGTCGAATTAAAAATGAATGATGACCAGGTTTAAACACTACGTATTTCAGATTTCGTACCTGTGTCCCACATAGCATGCCATTTTATCCGAAAGTGTATTACCATAAAGACAATTAAGTTTAAATTGTAAACATGTCAAAACCTATGACTTGTACCAACATCTGGAAAGGGAAGTTAGAGCTCAAGAACGTGTTTGTCCAACACGGCTGTGAAGTTGTTGAAATGCTGGCCCAATATATAGTTCACCAGAAAAACCACTCCAAAGCAGCAATTACAAGAGGAAAAAGGACTTTCCACACACTACGCCTAGTATGTTTGCGGAATTGAATTGAGTCTACCAGAACTCCCTCAGATCGGTCCAAGATTTCAGTTTTGGATGAGAGATTTACGCGCTATCGAGACAGGTTGGTGGGTACTCTTTGACTTTAGCAGTTACTGGAGAATCACTGTTTGCTGACAGTTTGACTCCAATAATCACACTAAGGGTCTTTATGGTATGCCACATCAAGCCAAGAGTTAACTATGTGATAAATTCTTCATGTTTTTTATGCCTCATCGTGCCCACACGTGTTGCAAGGATGTGGTAAACTACATTCAGGATTCGATTAATGTCTGTCAGATTTTAAATGCTAAAGTAAAGGTAAATCTAAGATTAATTATTTCTTTGCTGGTGAAAAAAAATTACAGTAATAATGAACTTAACAAAGTAGGTCAACCATTATTTCTCACGAAAAAAAAAAGCTTAATAAGAATTACATTACCTTATAATCTGGACGAATGTTAGCAAAGTATATAAATGAGTCAACAGCTAATGCAATACGTAGGCCGCTGCCTTCCCATGAACAACCAGTCATCTGCTTGCCAGGAACCCTCAATGTTCGTAAATGCTAAACAAAAACCAAACTTTGTTGGATGAACTCGCATAAGAACCAGCACCAACCACTTCAAATACTAACACATCCACTAAAAGTGGGGTTTGTACTAATACCACTAGGAAACAGGCTTTAGGTCTATTATAGGCGGAGCGGATTGAAATAGCAAGCCTCTAGGAGGTTCCATGGCTGGTTCGATTCGTACTGCTAACAATGACAATTCTTAAATGACTTGTGTTCCAAATTTCCTTCTTTTCGTCAATCGGCAAAAATTTGTTAGTCAAGTGTCAAGGAGGGGGCAATGTCGGATGGGGGCCTTGGATATTTCTTGGCTGGTTCGATTGTACTGCTACCAATGACTTGTATACGAAATTTCATGCTTTCAGCTCGATCTCAAGAATTTAATAATAATAATATTATAATAATATAATAATAATCCGCACGTAGACGGGCGGAAGGGCGGTACAAGGATTCGTCACGAACAGCTAAGTGCAAAGCAGACCCAGGTAAACAAGTGCATTAAGTTTGCCAAGAATAATGCTTGGGATGCAGGGCGAAGGATAGAGATGGGTAGACGTGTCTTGAAGGAATCCAGCGTTGGGGCGGTAACCAATGAATCATCAAGAGAGTTCCAAACAGGTACCACTCTCAGAGCGAAGAAGGACCTCTGGGAATTTAGACAAAATCTCGGAAGGACGACCTTCAAACAGTTACCGCGAGTTTTAGTGAACAGGTTAATTTCGAAAAACGGGAGTTCTAAAGGGAGTATGAAATACACAATCTTAAAAGTTAGAACCAGCCCTCAAGTGTCTGCACTCTAGTGTATCCAGCTTGAGAAGATGCAGTCGTTGACTGTATGGCAAAGAATGCACGCCGGGCAACGCCTCAGTATGTTTCCTTTGAACGGTTTCAATTCAATCAATATCCTTAAGGAGGTTAGGTGACCAGACCTGACTAGCATACTCGAGCAGTAGCCCGACAAAAACTTTATAAGCCCAAATACCGGTATTACGGTTTCCAGAGTTAAAACAACGACGAACCATTGCTGATATGAGGATGGCTGCCGCAGCAATAGAAATACAGTGAATGATCAAGCATCAGGGAGAATAACAGGAGCGGGGAGCACTAGGGGCCCTCGAAAGTATTTCATGGGGTTTCAATTGCTGATTCGATTTGTACTGCAAAGAGAGACTATGTACAAAATTTCATTTTTTTAGGTTGACCTGCACGAATTTGTTGGTCAAGCGTCTGGTAAAGTCTCAGGGAGGGGGCACCGGGGAAGAGGGAGCAATGAGGGCCCTTGAGGATATTTCATGGGGGTTCCTTGGCTGATTCAATTTGTGCTACTAAGAATGATTTGTGCACCAAATGTCATGCTTCTAGCTTTATCTGCAAGACTTTGTTGGTCTAGTCTCAGGGAGGGGGCACAGGAGGTAGGTATTTCAAGGGGTTCATGGCTGGTTCGATTTGTAGTACTAACAATGACTTCTGTACATACGAAATTTCATGTTTTTTAGCCTGATCTGCAAGATTTCGTTGGTCAAGCCTCAGGGAGTTCCACGGGGGAAAGCGCTGAGGACCCTTGAGGGGTACTTCATGCGGGAGTCTCTTGGCTGATTCAATTTTTGTTGCTAAGAATGACATGTGTACCAAATTTCATGATTTTAGCTTGATCTGCTAGAATTTGTTGGTGAAGCATGAGGGCTGAGGATTGGGGGGGGGGGGGGATGGGCATTGGGTGGGAGCCCCTGGGGGTATTTCATGGGGTTCCATGGTTGATTCGAATTGTACTGCTAAGAATGATTTGTGTACCAAATTTCATGCTTTTAGCTCGATGTGCATGATATTGTTGCTCAACAGCTGTACGATTAACTATTCAGGATTCCAAATTTACAATGGTGAGTGTTAATAAATTCGACAATTTGTGATTTCTTCCGTGATCATTGGACGATTTATGGAAAATTCTACCTCAGCAATACTTTTAAAGGTATCAAGAGATGTACCAAATATCATTCCAATCCGACCTTTTGTTTTGGCTCCACCAAACGAAAGGCCGGATTGGAATGAAATTTGGTACATCGCTTGATCCCCTTGACTACAAAAGTACAACCAACCAACCAACCTTTTGCAATTTGGTGTCCGTTTTAGGCTACGCTACATTCGCTTTGCTCGCTCCACCAATAACTACTATTAACAACGAATGTTATTGCTTAGTCAATAAGTTTTCCAATTTTTTATGTATTCCAACGTTTCGGAGTGATATTTGATTAATATTTCTGATATATTTTCGATTATACATCAAAGTGGCACTAAACAGAAGTTGTAGGCTAACATTTTTCTTAGTTTATTTATCGAATACCAACCAAAAATCATTAAAATGAAACTGATATCCATATAAAGCAACTCGAATGATGGCTTTCTGAAGAAGCCACCGCCTTCAAATGAGCCCAGTTCAGTGTTAGACGGACAGATCACATTGATCAGACAAAAAGTGGTATCATCCCAACCCTGGCAACAACAAGTCACAACACACACCTATTTATAATACCGCACGGCATTTCCTACCAAGTGTCTTTCATGGTGTTACAGCAACCTTCATGAGGGATACTTCCCTAACGCATACCTGCATATTCCCACGAAAAACTTCGTTGAAGTTCGTAATGTGGAAATGTGGGTGATTTTTTAGTGAATTGATTTTTTCGGGACTGAATATTCCATAACAAAATAGAAGTTTTTTTTAACCTAATGTACCCCTAGTGCAGATTTATCCGCACATGCAGAAAAGAACCCAAATACACAGCAACAACTATAAGGCCATTAAAAAAAGAAAAGTTGGTTCTGAGGCCCTCCCGCACCGGTTTTTTTGATGAGAAATAAAAAGAAACGACGCTGCAAAAACAGCAGTTACAGAACGAAAATAGCCCTTAGTGAGAAATTGAAATATAAAATTACCATTCTTGTCGTTAAATAATTGTGTAGACATGTGGCAAGAAGCATTCCCAAACTAAAAAATAATTCCCCAAAATGTACGGAAAAACAGGGTAAAATAACGAAAATTTTAATTAGTGAAAATTAGTTTTTACTTACCTAAAATACTTACCTTCAGTAATATTGCTAAAACCACCTTTTTACGCTATTTACTGCTCGCTTATGAACTAAAAACCCCATTTTTTAAGTTCTCCCTAAGCTTTTCTCCAATGCCGCCAGGCGGCGCTGCACGTCCTTACCGACGTCAGCGCCCCCACCAGTCCAACCGCATCACTTTTTCACGGGCACTCCGGTTCAGTGATTGCGGGGAGGCGGGCGGGTCCTTACTGAAGGTAAGTATTTTAGGTAAGTAAAAACTAATTTTCACTAGTTAAAATTTTCGTTTCTTACTTCCTGCAAATACTTACCTTCAGTAATATTGCTGAATTTGTCAGACAGGAGGCGGGAATCACCACCCCAACCAGGAACCCCGGAGAACAAGCTTACTAAACCAGACACACACTGCCACCAAAACACTAATAAAGAACCAAAAGGCAACCAACCCACCAGGACCAGGTATCCAGCCACGCCATGCCCCCATAGAGAGGCCCATGGTCCCCAACCAACAGCCTGGTGAGTTAGCCCAACGCCTGGCAGTACCTCCACCTCATCCTTGAGAACCTAGCTCAGGAACAAGGCACACAAGCCCAGAAAACCGGCCCGCTCCACTAGAATTGCCGTAATGGAGCACAGCCAGAATAACACACTGAAACAAGGCACACCGACTCGGGCTTCACCCCCAGAAAGCCTGGCCAGCCACAACATGGCTTGCACCACAGATCCGCCCGGCTGCTACTGCTACGTCCAGCGGCGTCCCGCACCAGAGTGTAAGAAATGTCCGCGTTACCCCAGCGAAATCCTAACCTACAATTACCGTACTGTTTCAAAGCAGGTCCAGAAGAAATACTGAAGTACAACTGTACATGTAATAGCGACATTTCGAAAGGTACAACACTTGACCACATGGCTTAAAACAAACACGGCATAAACAACAAGACTGCAGTTTGCATCCCTTGCTGCCCGCATCAACACCAGAACGCGAGTGAGCGTTCGCTCCATCCGAAACCGGAAGGTATCTCCCCACTAGGCTAAAGTGCTTGATCAGCCAGATACAATTGTCCAGGCATGCACAATGCATAACCACCGACCAGGCTTCCAAACACTCTCTCCTGAATTGGGGAAAGTACATTTCAGTTTCAGGCCTTTAACACTACCTTGACATATTAAACAACGACATGAACACTGTAAACCCTCTGCTGGGAAGAACCATTCATAGTTAGGCTATGACAACCAACACACTCTCCCATCCGTCTCATGCAAACACAATGCTACAGAAGGTATAACATTACTTATGAGTCACAATTATAGAACGCCGCTGAACATAGCCTATTCAACCGCCCTAGGTTCAGTCATTCCGACAACATGTCTGCACCATTTAGTGCAGACGGCACGTTATATAAACAGAAATATAGCTTTCGTAGCCAATCCCCCAAAAACATACATTTAATGGCAATGTGCTTTGACCTCAAGTTTCTCACCTCATTCCTAGTAAAGAGGATGGCAGAATGGGAACCACAGTACAATGAAGGTGTTGTAGCCAACGGTGCCAATACCGAATGTGACATGCACTGTGTAGCCAGGCCAATACTCCTACAGCCAGAATCATTGCAATGAATTCCGCCTCCATTGTACTGAGGCATACCAAACTCTGCTTTCACAGCCCCACAAAACAGGCACGCTACCCAAGAAGACAATGTGCCCACCGAAACTACACCAGTCGACTCTACCGGCTGCCCAAGATGCAGCTACACATGCATACGATTCAGATCCTGTGACACTTGAAAGATCAATAGCATAATGTATCGCACTGACAGTACATAAGTATCGCAGTATGGTCAACAATAAGCGAATATGAATGGACGGAAAGGCATTGGTATATTGGGGCAATATTATAACACCCAAAAGAATATCAGGCCTTGTTCTAGAACCTACATACAACAAACTTCCTACTAGTGACCTGTATGGGAAATGTACACTTGTCTCATCTTCGTCACGCCTCGTTTGAACACCAGTACCCGCAGACATGAACTGGTACACGCACTGTACACGTTTCATCGACGTCATACCTCTTCGTGAGTTGCGAAAAGTAAGATTTGATGAATTACTGTCATGCCATCAATTCTTAGGAAGGCAACACCTAATAGGTTTTTTTTTTTTTTCACTTCTAAAGACGTGAGTTCGAATTTGGAGTCAAGCAACGTTACTACATTTGCTCTAAGAGTTGCGTTTCTGGCTAACAAAAGCAAAAAATCCACATAAAACTGCATCTAAACCAAAATGATAAACACAGGTAAGTCCCAAGAACTGAGAAAATCCCATCATCACTAATGGCCTTTCAAGTTCCTCCCATCACAGTCACCCACTTTGGTGAAGACCATATACGGCTGTTTGCAATAGCCACACCGTACCATGGTGAACCTCAGGTTTGAATCCTTTGGGGATTTTCATGCAGGTTTTGCAATCCAACGTACCACACACTGGATATCCAAATCAACACTTGTCCACTTCAGACTGGATACCAATAATACATAAAAGAATCTAACCTAAAACAAAATTCACAACTGGGCTGAGTACTCCATCAAAATCCACACCGCTTGCTTGACAAAACCCCCGAGCTACTAGTCGGGAGCGGAAAGGTCTAACGCTTCCGTCGGTATTCTTCTACCTTGTATACCCATTTACATCCCCACTTCCAAATCTATAGTTACATTAACACTGCGGAACATAAATCCATCTGGGGTGTGATAGTACACATCCAACCTACCTACCCTTTGCCCCGTCTGACGGACTACTACTTCCCTTCACCAATACTGATAATCTAAAGGAGCCAATTTGGGAGAGGAGCCTACACTATTACTACGAATGAATGGTCGCGGAGGAACTTCTTCAATGGTTAGTGGGCCCTCAGTCTTATCTTCGGCTTCTACCCTAGAATTACCATCCGATTCCGACTCTGTACCCGAACTAAGTCCCCTTCCATAGTTGAATGTAGTTGCACTTAGACTGGGTTTGGACACACTCTGAGGCCTATACTGCAAGGACCTCTTCTCCCTTCCCCATAACTTAACCTCATCAACAGTTACATGTTTAGTTTCAACGACCAAGTAAGTTTGGGGATACCACTCTATATCCTACTGTGTCTACCGCATAGCCAATGAAAACCCCCTCCCAGCTTTAACTTCAAGGGTATCCCTTCCCGGCTTATGGAAGTGTACAGAACACATTGAACCAGGTCTTCGTAATGTCTGACTGATACACCTCGATCAAACAATAATGTACAAGGGACCCCAAGCCTAAGTATGAGTGAGGGTACCTATGCTTCAGGTAGGTGAACGTACATACAAATTCTGCCCAAGATTGCGTGGCAGAGATGTCTTATGAAGTATTGCACTTACCCCTTCTAACAACGTGCGGTGAAATCGCCTAGCGATTCCAGCCGTAGCTGGTGAGTAGGCATTGGTTCGCTGGTATCTGATACCCAACCTACATAATCACAAAATTCCATACCTCGGTCCGTGCGACCATTAACAAGTTGAGGCTAAATTGTTTTTCACTTTTTTGGCACGAAAGTCAACAAACTTTTGAAACGCATCGCTTTCCTTTGCGATGGGAAACACCCATGCACAACGAGAAGAATCATCAAGTAAAGTAAGCACATATCTACAATTACCCAAGGATACCGTGCGATTTGGTCCCCCAACATCCATGTGAAGGAGCTCGAGGGGCTTCATACTCTGCAAAGCACCAATACCCTTAAAACTGGCCCTAGTCGATTTGGTCACCTTGCAGACCTCGCACTGAGGAGAGTTAGGCTCCACTCACTAGTACCATGTACCACCTTGGAGTTATGTAAATTTAACAGGCCCAATTTACGCTGATGACCGAGCCTCGAGTGCCAGGTTTCCACAGAAACCGACATAATTGGATTTAACTTCAACATGTACTTTAAAGTCCCCCTTCTGATTCATACTTAAACCAAGGGAACTCTTACTCGACTCAGATGAACAAGCAACAGCTCCATTCACATGTTTTGGTTTGACCTTATGAGACAACAATGCATACACAATACAACTTGTTGGCGATTCGCCAAAAAAAAATCGGGCATAGTGGCCCCGTGGCATAGTGGCATAGTGGCCCCAGACCCCAAAGGGCATCAGAATCACCCCCCCCCCACTCAGCCTAAGGACCCAAGGAAGAGAAGACAGTCGAAGGCAAAAGGAGGGGGGAGAACCCTACTTCAAACCCATAGCACTAACCGTCCAAGTTGCCAAACTCCAGTGAGACCATGTCTTGATGCACACCGCATGAGCCAATGCAGCTGCCATTCCAGGACCAAAAAAATGTAGAGGTAATAACGATTAATATAAACATATCCTAACATACCATAAACACATAGGCCTATGGGCAAACGCCCATGGAGACACTCACCATACCGTTGGCGACACATGACGACTGCGCAGCGACACCTGGCGACGTTTTTTTTTTTTTTTTTTTTTTAATTGGTCCCGCCGCACTAGTGCCATAGCAGCCACGCTCACCGGCGACATGTGACACCCTCGAAGTGACAACTGGCAACAGAACGGCGACAATGTGTCTCGCTGCGTCAGCGTCATAACAGCTACTTACCCTGGTGACAACTGGCT
>JAHWFP010036042.1:35441-71743 GCA_023313725.1 Lithobius niger
TAAAACCACCTTTTTACGCTATTTACTGCTCGCTTATGAACTAAAAAACCTATTTTTTATGTTCTCCCTAAACTTTTCTCCACCACCGCCAGGTGGCGCTGCACGTCACCACCGACGCCAGCGCCCCCACCAGACCAACCCCATCACTTTTTCAGGAACACTCTGGTACAGTGATTGTGGGGAGGCGGGCGAGTCCTTACTGAAGGTAAGTATTTTAGGTAAGTAAAAACTAATTTTCACTAGTTAAAATTTTCGTTTCTTACTTCCTGCAAATACTTACCTTCAGTAATATTGCTGAATTCGTCAGACAGGAGGCGGGAAACACCACCCCAACGACGAACCCCGGAGAACATACCCCCAAAACACACTTACCGCACCACAACAAGACAAGAGGCATCCAAAACTAACTCACCTACACCAGGCGTCCAGCGACGCCCATCAGACATCATGAGTAGCCCGTGGTCCCTGGACCCGAACCAACAGCCCGGCGATGGAGCACATCGCCTGGCAGCGTCTCTGCCTCAACCACGAGAATCTTCCCCAGGAATGAGGCACAAAATCCACAACCGGCCAGCTCCACTAGAATTTCCGTAATGGAGCACAGCCAGAGTCAGCACACAGAAATAGTCACACCGGCCCAGGCCTCACACTTGGAAGGACTGGCCCGCAACCACATGGCCTCGTACAACATTCTCACCTTCCAGGCCACTCGTATCCCGCAAATAATGTTGTATAAACGTGGTCTTGTGGCGCCAGGAGCACGCTGCGACCACTTCGTCCAGCGGCGTCCCGCACCCGTAGGCCCACGAAGCCGCCAACGCTCGCAACTCGTGCGCCCTAACAGCAGGAGGCAAATCAACATGATGCTGGCCCGTCTCGTACACCCGCTTGACCACCGCACAAATCCACTTACCCATTTTAAACGGCGTCAGGCCGCGATCACACACCCCACCGGAAGCGGGATCGACATCCAGAAACAGGTGAGTGGGGCGCACCCCGTCCGTCCCACCCCGGATCTGCAGGAGTAACTTATCCGTAGTATCAACATAGAAACGAAGCGCCCGCACCGGACACTGGAGTCGCTCGTCGTCCCCCAAGGGGAACAGCCTCCCCAAGGCCTTGATGGATACAGGCCGCGGCGTGACACCAGGCCTACAGTTCTTAGCCTGGAATTGGGCAGGAAACCTCAGGGACACCTCAGACCAGTTCGCAGCAAATCGCACATGTCCCCCGTCCCGGGAGAACGCAGCCAACTCACCCTGCCGGGCAGCGGACGCCAGAGCCACCAAAAACACCGTCTTCTGAGACAGACAGAGCAGGGACGACGTCCTGGCAGGCTCATAAGGCGGCCCCATCAGAGACCGCAGTACCAGCGGCAGGTTCCACCGGGGAAACAACCTAACCTGTTTGGGCCTGGCGATCTCGAAGGCCGTCATCTGCTTCGTGAGGAAGGCGTTGGATACCGGCCCCGACTCGGAGGTACAAATCAGGACCGTATGGCAGACCGGTATCCCTTGATGGTGCTGGGGGAGAGGCCACTCCGAAACAGAGCCTCGAAGAAATTGGTGAGGGCGGCCACCGAAGGACCACAGGGGTCGCAGGCATTCGCACCACACCAAGCCACCCACTTACTCCACTTAACGTCGTAATTCTTCCGGGAGGAACCCCGAATGCACCCCAGCAACCTCTCCGCCACAGCGGAGGAAAAACCCCGAAGCCTCAGACGATCCGTCAAAGCAGCCACACGTGAAGATGTAGGATGGCAGGGTTCGGATGGGACGTCGCGCCGCGGTGTTGAGTGAGGAAGCGGGCCGTGACGGGTAACAGCCTCGGCGGAGCCCTGCACAATTCCCACAGATCCGTGAACCAGGGAGCCGCTGGCCACCAGGGTGCAATGAAAATGAAACGGCCGCGTGACCACCGAATCTTGTTCAACGACTGCTGCAGCAGCCGAAACGGGGGGAACAGGTAGGCACTCAAACCCCTCCAGTCCAGACACAGTGCATCCGTTGCCCACGCCAGATCTTCGGGAAACGAGGAAACGAAGCACGGGAGCTGGTTGTTGTGCCGTGTGGCGAACAGATCCAGGGTCGGCTCGCCCCAGACACGAAACAGCATGTGGCCGGCAATTTCCATTCGGTGGCCGGAACCAGAGTCCTCCTGGATAGTTCGTCGGCCCAGACATTCAAGGCACCTGCAATGTGGCGAGGGACGAGGCGAACCGCGAAGCGAAGGCAGGCCTCGAACAGGGACGAGGTCTCCCCCATCAGGGACCGAGAGTGAGTCCCACCGCCCCTCCTGATGTAAGCCACAGCGTTGGTGTTGTCGCTCATCACGCCAACTGTGCAACCACGAAGCCTCTCTCCCCACGTCTCGACAGCATAACGGACGGCCCGAAGCTCCAACACATTGATGTGAAGACCGGTTTCCTGCGACGTCCAAATCCCCGAAGTCATATCGTCCTCGAGGTGGGCACCCCAGCCCGTGGTCGAAGCATCTGTAAACAACAGCAGCGAAGGCACTGGTTCCTGCAAGGGAACCCCCGCCGCCAGATTCGCCTCCACTGTCCACCACAGAAGGCTGTCCACAGGTAGATTGCCCAGTGGCACCCTGTCCTCCCAACTGGTCCGGGGCCACCACGCTTCGTTCCGGAACCAGTGGATCGGCTTGGCGCACCACTGGCCCATCTGCACTAGCCTCACGTTCGAGTCGATGGTGCCGATCAGGGAAGTAAGCTCCAGGGTCGACGCCGTGTCCCTCTGAAGAAGGTCCAGGACCGCCTCCCGAGTCTTCACGATCCTGTCCACCGAAGGCTTGACAGTCAAAGTCGAGGTGTTGAACGCTGCGCCCAGAAACGCGAAGTCCACCGCTGGCGTGAAACGGGACTTCGACCCATTGACTCCCAGGCCCAGATGGGCGAACAGCGATAGGGTCCGATCCAGATGTCGACATAATACCTCGCGGGACACATGGCGCAGCAACCAGTCGTCTAAATAAACATGAGCTTTGATCCCAAAGATGTGCAGGTGCCCAATGACGGGCTTCATCACCCTTGTGAAGAGGAAGGGTGCCGTTGCGAGCCCGAACGGGATGGCCGTGAACTGGTAGGAGACCGTCCCCGCAACCAGACGGAACAGGTGCCTGACCGAGGGATGCAGGGGAATATGGAGATAGACGTCCTGAAGATCGATCGACACGGTCATCTCGTTGCACCGCAGGGCATCGCGAATCGCGTCCACAGACTCCATCTGGAAATGCTCCGTGACCAGGTGGGCGTTGAGGCAACGCAGGTTGGAGATGAGCCGCGACTCGCCGCCCTTCTTCAAGATCACCCGGGCGGGGCTCCAAAACCCCGGTGAGTCCGGCGCGCGTTCCAGGGCACCCTTCCCCACGAGGGATGCCACTTCTGCTAGCAGCTCGGGGGTTGAGGAACCGGACACCAGCCAGTCTGGTCGGGAGGCAGTAAGCTGTGGAAGAGAAACGAACGGCGGAAGGTACCCTTCTCGCAGACTCTCCAGAATGAAGGAATCCGTGGTGATGGCGCTCCACGCCTTGACATGCCTGGACAACCTGCCCCCCCACCTAACGGTGAATGGGGGGGTGTCCCCCACCATTGCCAGTCAAAACTTGCGGAGGGGGGGGGGGCGCAGTTTCCGCCTAGGAGTGGCTCGTCCACGCAGCGCACCACAGCTCCTCCATCGTGGCTGGGAGGCGGCGCGACTCGGAAAGGGGGGCCCGCTCGAAACGGCAGCAGTGGGTCCACCCCCCTCCCCGCGCTTCCCATATGGGTCGATCCAGGGCACCCCACGAGGGGGGAGCAGATACACGCCTCGTCCACGTTGGGCACCTCGCCCCAATCCAAGCGGCAACGGAGGGGCCTTCACTTTCTCCTTGAATTCCGGGGCCCACTCCAGCAGCTTTCCGGAGAACAGTTCAGCAGACGAGTGGATGGGCAAAAGACGTAACCTACCCGCCGTGTCAACAGGGAGACCCGCCGCCGCATCCAGGAGCGCATCGCGACGCCAAAACACGTTGTTCATCGCCAATCGACATTGCCAGGTCAGGCTATCCTGGTGGAAGGAGGACGCCCGCCTGAAAAGGTGCATGCACTCCCGGATAGTGGTGTTGTCCCGGAGCTCCGGGTTCACCAAGGCCATAGCCTTCAGTGCGGCGGTAGAGGCCGAGTACACCAGCTCAGCCTGCGAACTCGCTCGGATGCTAGCCCGCAGCGTCACGTCGTCCTCTTCAAATTGGCCAGACGGGATGGTCACTTGCGGAGGGGCCTTCAGTGTAGAATCCAATTCCGCAGAACAAGCTGCAGTCACGTATTCCGCCGCCGCGTACGTCCGGTACCTCCTTTTGTTCGGGGCACCTGGACCCGATGACCGGAAAAACCACCTAGCCTTCCTAGGGTCGTGGGGGGGGGGGGGGAAGCGGCTGACCAATGGAGATCGCAGCATCATCCTTGCGGGTGAAGGCCTCCGTGTTCAGGAGTTGCCGAAAAAGGACCGCTGACTGCGGCAGGTGCGCGGGTTCTGCCTTGGCAGCACCCTCATTCGCCAGAGTCCCCATTGGCGGATCGTCCAAATTCTCCGGCCGCACCGGACACTCCTTAAAGAACCGAGTAGCCTGCAAGTGTTTGAAAGTAATGGCGGCGAAGTCCTCCCAAGGGAGGTAATCCGGTCCCTCGTTAAACGGGTCCTGCACGGTGCCTTCCTCTTCATCCTCACCACTGTCCCGTCGGGCGACACGCTTGGCGACAAGCCCACAATCTGGCGAAGCAGGCCTCTTCCTAGACCGTGTACAGCCAGCCTCTCTAAGTGGCGACAGGACAGTCGCCCCCGGCGACAAAACCTTCGTATGCGGGGACCACTGGCGACACAACGGCGACAATGTGTCCCGCTGTGCCAGCGCCCCATTGGCCATTTTTTCACGCTCCATACGATCCTCACGGGACAACCGACTGCAGAACGGCGACAATGTGTCCCGCTGCGTCAGTGTCCCCTTGGCCAATTCACCCGGCAACACTATACATTCATCGTGTGACAACTGACCGCAGAATGGCGACTCTTCAAATATGCTTTACACCTAGCTGCACATTCACTTTTAGACATCGTAGTTTTGGCACAATAGTTCAACTTTCTTGAATTCACACACGAAGCACGCAGTAAAAACTCGCACAACCATCTAGGATGGAGTGCTCGAAAAAGTGATGGGGTTGGTCTGGTGGGGGCGCTGGCGTAGGTGGTGACGTGCAGCGCCACCGGCGGTGGTGGAGAAAAGTTTAGGGAGAACATAAAAAATAGGTTTTTTAGTTCATAAGCGAGCAGTAAATAGCGTAAAAAGGTGGTTTTAGCAATATTACTGAAGGTAAGTATTTGCAGGAAGTAAGAAACTGCTGGTTCAAGGTTGCCACAAGTGAGTAGTCGATCGTCACCAACTTTGAATTTTTTTTTGCATTAGACTAACTCTGCAATCAGCTAAAGTGGCTAGCATCAGTACTGCTGCACACTTGGTTGGAGAGCCCTTGTAATTCCACACGCACCGCTTGTTTCTAGCTATTACAGTTTCCAAGATACGACAATTTGAGCATTGTGGTTTGCACGATAATTCGATAAATCAGTAAAAGCACAATACGATAATCGACCAAAATTTTTAGCACGATTTTATCAAATTATTGATTATCGTGCCACCCCTAAATTTAGTAGGGATTTAAAGTAACTACAGCTAATAGTAACCTAAGAATTGTGTTTGTGGATTCATTTCGGCTAATTTAGGATATTTATGGTGGGCTCAGAAACAACAAAAAAACAACAAAAAAAAAACCTTTAAATGTGTACTCATTTTCTCAATATTTAAAGGGAAGTGCCAGTACCGTTCTTAATTTGGGAGCCTGAGTTTTGTTTTGGGCTAGTCCAAGTTTGGTATGGAGCGACACAACTGTCCATGTGCCTGTCTAGTTTTAGGCTCATCAGTTGTACTGGCCTGATGCAGGGAAGGTGCAGTACATCCATGCTCACGCTCCTTGGATGAGTGGCATCTTTCATCACGAGTGGTGCTCCATGAATCCACCCCATTTTTTTTTGCCACATTTTACGTTTGGTGATAATAAACTTTTTTTTACCATACACTCGTGTTCGTGTCGTTTCGTGCCCTTGCTTAAACACCATTTTTGTGTCTATCTTCATGTAGGACTTCACTGAATTTTTTAAATCATGATTTACTGCATGCTCGATGTGGTGTGATACAGGTACAGACTTTTAACCCTTTAAGGAGGTTGTTAAAAAAATGTCATCACCAACGGAGTGAATTTTTTTTGTCATCGTCCGCCCATACAGCGAGGCATTAACGAAATATTTACTCTTATTTACTTGCTGAGATGTACGCACCACCAATACTGTTCTAGTTTACTGCAAACTAGCGAATTTTCGAAAACTACTACAGGTTTTCTTCGTCAGGCTTAAGCTGTGGAATTTACACGTACCACCAGTCCAAATTCTACTCCAACAGTCTCCTTCTTTCGAATTTCCCTCCCTCTTTGATTTGCAGTGGGCCTTGCATCAGCTTTCCTGGTTGTCGCTTTTGCTTACACTTTGTGTGTGTAAGGAATCGTCTTCCACTGTGCAAGTTGCTGGGAGAATCCTTTTCCACTTGATCTCGAGTTTGCACCACGTTCTGGAGTCACGATTTTGGTTAATTGTTTGTGTGCAGGTTCTTGGATGTTCATTAGCTTAATTTCTTTCTTTTGGCAGTGTTGTATCATAATAGCTTCCAAGGCACGGAGGTGTGCCTTTCTGAAGGAGTTAAGACTTCCAACATGATTTTGGACCTTTCCCAGTAAATATTGTGTTGCGTCGTCAGGTTGTGGATTGCTATTCATTCATTTTATCTTTTTTTTCAAGGTGGCTTTTGCATGTTCCCTTAGCCTGATACTAATTCGACGTTTCGTTTCCCCTTCATAACCAGAAGGGCATTCCGCAAAGGGTACCCAATAAACTACTCCCAATGCAGTTGGCAGTTTTTTCTTGTCAAATATCTGGTTATCTTCTTTCGCTTCCTCTTCATTTTCATCATCAATTCCTTCACCTTAGACTTCAGTTTTTTCCTCCTTTGTCTTACTCCTGGTTTCTGTCGTTCTGCTTCCCTTCACTCGAGTCTAAGGTTTCTGTTGTTCCGGTTTCTGTTATGGTTCATTCTCCTCCAGCACCTTCCTTCCATGCAACTTGCATACATTCTGGGGATTGCAGAACATGAGCGAACTCTATCTATGCTTGTTAAAATACTTCTAGCATTCTTTTTAGCGAAAAACAGCAGCAAGATTTCCACCCTTAATCATTTTGCGCTCCATTTCCATTTCAAACCTTTGTACATCCTCAATATACAGTATTCCCTTCTGCAAGTTTTGCAGTTTGCCTTTATTTGAACTTTTTTTTAGTACTGGCACTATCTTTTACCTGTCAAAAAATTTGTATGTTTTTCACATTTAACTTGAGGTTGATTAGTCAACGCAAGGCTAAAAAAAATTAGTTACTTTCAATTCTAAAGAATGAAACAAATTGTTAGGCCGGGAAAAAAAATAAGTTTGGTTCTCGGGCATTTCGAAGGTCGAAAAAGGACCAGGCCACCCGGCTTTTTATTTTATTATTTATTTTCAAAATGCTATGAAAATTCTCCACATTTTTCTTTAACCCTTTAAGCAGTATGAATGTATATATACGTCCAAAAAAAATCATCTTAAACACTGTAATGACGTATATATACGTCGAAGCTTTGAAGGTAAACTATGGGTTGAAAAACGCAATTTTCCACCAAAATATCGAAATGCGAAAAGCTGAAACTCCTGACATGATGTGCATCGATTTCTGTAAAAAAAAAAAAAAAACGTAGTTACCAATATCTACAATTTTATTAAAAGCACTTTAGTTGAGTGTAGACTCACTAAAAACTGCACAAATGCCTTTCTTATTCTTTTTTCCTAAGTTAAAAAGCAGAAAATTGGTCATTTTTGATCAGCGGTAGCGGTCGAATTATTTGACTGGGCGCTGCCATCTTGTATTAGTTGGAAAGCTGGAATTCCCCTGAATCTAGGCCTCTCAACATATGTTCTCGATGGCCATTTGGCATTGGCCAATCAGGCGAATTGTAGTAGGCCGTTTCTGGCCGTTTCAGGCTAACTTTCCAAAGCATTTGAAAATCGCGTTCCATTATTGGCTGGTTGGCACCACGTGACCGATTTTGCGTGCTCTCATTGGCTGATGCGCGATTTCAACAGAGATGCCGCCGATCGCTTCGGATTTCACGTGAGCGCTTGACAAGTGTTTTAGTTCGTCATTGCAAATCACAAGAAAGATGCTGTTTCACAGCATTAAAAAATTAAATCAGCAGTCACGATGCAAAACTAAAATGGAAAAGGAGCCTATAAACCTTCACACTATTGCTTATCAGGTGGGAGCAACGATTTTTAGCCTAACTAACGCCGTCTTTCGGACGCGTTTTTGTCAACACGGAGATTTTCGATTTTCATTACCGCCCGTAATTAAAAAAGGCGGTTGTTACTTCGACCCCCTGTCGGCGTAGCATTACCCACGCGAACTGCTATTTCGACCGGCTATTCTGTCAGTCACTACAGAGGGGCGGAGTCTTGGACGCGGCAGCCAATCAGAGAGCATGTAATGGCTGGGTCGCGTTCGCTATTTTGACCGGGTATTTTCAAAATATGCTAGCCTGGTGTACGGGGGTCGAAATACAAAAAATACAGGGAATTGTTACGTCGACCTGTAGTTTGGAAAGAAAGTAGAAATACGGGGGGGGGGGGGTCAATTTAGTGGCTGCTATATGCAGGTGATATTTCAACCGGGGGTTTTCAAATACTACTGTGTACAGGGGGGTCGAAATAACAACAACAGAAGCTATTGTTAGATCGACCTGGGGTGTGGAGGACTGGAAAGTAAGGGAGGAAGGCGGTCACTTCTACAGTATATGCAAGTGCTATTTCAACTGGGGGTTTTCGAATATTACTATGGTGTGCAGGGGGTCGAAATAGCAAAAATGCAAGGTAGTTTTAAATCAACCTGCACCGAGTCTCTTCCCCCCCCCCTTTTTTTTTTTCCCGGACAGCTTCATCCCAAATATACGACCCCCAACTTGAACTCTCCCCGTCATCATGTTTCCAAATGTCCGACTGCTTGTTTTGGTCACCAATACATTCTACAATCCCAGCGGAGGTGCTACATAAACCAAGCATAAACTAGGCTTACAGATAAAATGCACTTCTACAGACCAACCTATTAGAATCTACTAAAAATCGCGAACTAAATCAGCCCTACGGTCTATTTTGACACATTAAAGGCAGGTCTAGCTTAAAAATACCATGCAAGCAAAATTACAACTAAAATGATCCACAACGATCCACAACGATCCACAACAATCGCAATGGCGTCGACAATCGGACAAAATTAGCGCGAATCTGAAGGTGACGCCCACAGACGTGAACGACGCGATTTCATTGGTTGTTAAGATTCATACCCGGTCGATATAGCAACTGCGACTCGGTGGCGCTACGCGTACCCCCGGTTCAAGCAGTCACTTCCATTAAAAAAACAACAACGGTTCTCCGAAACTATTAAAGCCATTTGTCCGCTTTTTTCCGTGCATTTTAATGAATATCTGTTGCGTGCGTGTGTTTGAAATAATTGTGTCCAATAATTTTTGCAAGAATAAATATTTCGTTAGTTTCTCACTCCACGGGTAACGACGTAAGACGAATGAAATAAAAAGCGATTGACCCGCATGATTTTTGGGGACCCGCCCGCGCCCGAGAACCGAACAATTTTTTTTTCCCGGCCTTAACTTTTCAAAATACTTAATGTGCTATGCCAACGACGTGACACACACAACACTCACTTACTGGCATGATTGGAAAAGGTCCTTTTTAAGCCTAAGGCCCGAGAACCAAATTTTTTTCTTTAAGTGGCCTAAATATTGAAAATTAACTGGCTTGTCTTAATACACAGTTTGCTTCAGATGATGAAATGCTCCAAGAAATTTATAAAAAAAGAATTATGTTTCAAATGCTACATGATTACTAAAGGTCTTGCGGTTTTAATTCATAGACTGCTGGCAATGTGTGGTATGCATTTTCAACACTGTAAGCATCATTCACCGAAAGCTGAGACACACAACATCAGTTTTACAACAAGTTAGATTGTTCAGAAAAACTTACTACACTACGCCACAACAATGAATAGCAAACGTGTCCACTTAAATTTTCGGTGGATTAAGGATGGCGTCCTCCGGCCGTCCTTTATCCACCAAAAATTTAAGTGGGCACGTTTACTACTCATTGTTGTGTCGTAGTGTAGTAAGTTTATCTGAACAATGTCGTTAACACGCCACAATACATCCAAACACCAGTTGCCGGTTTTCTGTACAACAAGTTACGTTTATGTAAAGGTTGATTATTTGTAGTTACCATCATCATTCTCATCCCGCATAATCTGCATGTTACCGTTCTCGTAACATACTACAAGGCTAGGACTATCCAACTCAGGAAATCCATATCGGCCGTTGTACCAACGAACTGCTGCTAATGGGGAGCTGGCAGTGTTGTTGAGACAAGTAATACTCAGTGAGGACTAGAAACAGAAAAAAACTTTAAAACACAATAGTGTGAAATACAAATGCTCAATAATAAACACATCAGGAGCAATATAAAACTGAGGAATTATATTTGAACCAGGATGCAATACATCAAGTTCAACGCAATGGTTTTATTTTTTGTTCCAAATGATCAGTTATCCCCGCTAGGGCACCACTTATAGCTGCGATCGCACATTATAACATGCCAGTTATACCAATCCAGTTATACAGATATATGACGTAGCGCTTACTTTGTAATACGGGAATCATCTTCGTAGCAATCGTTTACGCACAATTTCAAATACATAAAAGATATTGTACTGATATCTTTAATTTATTTGAAATTGTGTGTAAACGATTGCTACGAACAGATGTATGAGGTAAGGGAACAAGGACTCAAACAATTTGCCATCCATCTCATGAAAAATAAAAATCACTTTCAGTCGAGTATTGGGGTTTAGTTGCATTTACGTTTAGTTGCTCAACAACTAGCCATGATGGCATAGGTTCCCTTACCCTGATGCTAATTCGGCGCTTCGTTTCACCTTCATAACCAGAAGGGCATTCCGCAAAGGGTACCCAATAACTGCTCCCAATGTAACATAAGCATTAAGCACCATCTACCGTCACTGACAACTGAACATAGTATGTGACTACTTATTTTGACATAAATTCTGATAATTATTCCCATTCTGCTAATGAAAGTTAGTTTCTCTGAGTAGAATGGAAGATCAAAATGATCACTCAGCATACTGATATGGCTAAGATGCCTCAATAGTGTTGCTGCTGACTTGTTACGGTTAAGTGTAGCTCTCAGCCGACTTTCTGCTCTCCTTCCCCGTTGTACCTGATGTTGCCCACTGTCTCTCTTACTCTGGTTGCGCTGCGGAATGGATCGCAGCAATGAAGTTCCGCAGAACTCCGCAGACCTATGAGCTGCTATGAGCCCAAACCATCCACAGTCCACAATAAAAAATAAATTATAGAAGATTAGATATCATGTTAATAAATCCTAACCTAGCCGAGGTTGAACTGAGTAAGTTATTGGCGTTCGTTCAGTGTGACTCTTAATCCGTAGAATGATCCCAGACAGTCAGTTAACACCCAGATCACGAATCATTGCAAAATTTGCCCTTTTGCCAGTGCAATGCATGTTTTAAACTTGGACTTACATTGGCTTTCTTTTACCTGCCAGCCAATTCTAGTTACAACTTATATACAATAATTGGGATAAAAAACTATCGGCAGCAGGATATTCTGGTATTTTAAACTTACAACATAATTTCCAAAACTGTCATAAAGATGGACTTCTCCATTTTGAACACTGAACAGCAGTAATTTCCCATCTGGTGACCACTGTAACAAACACCAATCATAAAAAAAAAAACACTTGTTACAGGCAAATAGGAAAATTTGGCAACCAAAAATCAATACAGAAAAGCTGTTAAGTCATTTTAATTACAGTAGGATCTCAGTGTAATGAATAACCTAATGTGCCAAAAAGTAATTCGAAACATAGTTCTTAATACAGAAGGTTCCTTTACAGAGAACTATCAATGAAGTGGTTACGTACAAAGTTCATTATAGCCTACCGAATATAAAAACCTGACAAATAAAATCAAACTACAGTACGTATGCTTTCTGATTGTACTTTGAGAACAGTGTCCATAAACTGTAGTTTTACATCGTGTGGTGAAAACAGTTTCAATTTTGGGTTGTGGTTCAGGTTTGCCCTTTTCGTTGTCTGATAAATTCATTGATTTCTCGGTTGATACAATATTTTGTTAATTAGTTCCTTATAAGGATGGTTTTTAGTATGTGAAAAGACCTTTACAGCACTCAAAAAGCGTTCTTTATATGGAGGTATTTGTTCTTATACAAAGATTTTTACATAAAAGGTATTTTCACCATACGAACAGAAAGTGGCCAACCAAATTTTTAAAAGTGTTTTTAATAAATAAAAGTGCCTTATTCGAACGATGTTTTATCGAGAGTTTATTTTATTTGTCAAACCAATCCAATATTATATAATGTGATGAATCGCTAAAAAAATAATTTTTAAATAAAACCTTTATGTGCAGTTCGGCACTGGTAGTCATGAGTGAATTTATTATTTGTTGTAACATTTGTTTTAGTAACAGTGTGCAAGACTGTACAAACTTGATGAAAGGTGTGGCACAATAGAGAAGTAGTACCATTTGTTTATAAATTTTGCGAGGAATCATGATTCTACGGATCACGGTCCTATCTGGTTTTACTTGTTCCTTTTGTCACTTAATTTTAATAGTTCCGTAACTTTCCCTTGGACGGATGTTAGTGGTCACGACAGTGACCCTTCCCCACTTCGTATGTTACGACATATACACTGTTTTTATTATTATTGTCATTATCATTATTATTATTATAAAAATGTATCACACTTCACAAAGCTTTAATGATAAAAAAAAAAGCACAGAATAACCATGAAAACACACAGCAAACCAACATGGCCCCAAACCAAAATTAAGTAATTAATGGTTGCCAATCTGATGTGTACCGTAAAATTTTTTTTTTCCTTTCTCTGAGTATATACTAACAGGATTCAGCGAGAAAACACTCGCTAGTCTACCTCATTAAGAGAATATCCAGTATTTGATCATATCCAATTTGTTCATAGTCAACATTGTATATTTTTTTGTTACCTCTTCAGTCCCAGGACATATTCTATAGAAGTCATTTTTTTTAAAAGGACACATGTCTACGTAGATCAGCCACATGAATCGATCTCATATTCTCTTGGTTGAGACACAATGGCTCTAAGTTATATCATTCGGCTGTGCTTGGCTCGCTTCTCTCAGATTCCAAGGGAACCCTTATTAAACTCACTTTTTGTTCTTAGACTTACAAATTTATTTTTGTTTTGCCGGGATTTACGTCCCTACCACTGAAGGGGTTAATAATGACAAGAGACCATGAGATGTGCAAATGTGAAGCATGCTTTTAGTGGTACCAGCTCCAATAACAATATAAAATGGAAGAGCGGTACTTTGACTGATAAAGATAAAAGTGATTTAAAAAATGTGTCACCTCAACATCTAAGAGATGGAGGCCTTTCAATTCTTTGCCCCAAATGCGGTTCCCATCAACAGAACCAACAATAACTGCACCTACAAATAAGGAACGGAAGAGTATGACACAATACCAAAGAGACCTAATTATTATTACAGAATTACTAAAGGAGTATTTTTTAGCAACACCAAACCTATAAATCTTTAACCCAATACATCACTCATTGCTAAATCAAAGGCATACCCTAAACATGCATTACTAAAAGAAGCAAACACAACACTAGTGAATGACAAACATACCATATTGGCCGAATTGAAAGGCAACACAAATTTAAGGAGGCCAATTGATGTTTTGGCTTCTCAGATTCAACAAAAGTAAACAGGCACGATTATAAGGCGGACAATTTTCACCCAAGATTCTGGCAGCGCCATTACTATCAACGTAGTCCTAGCATAGTTCAGCCGATGGTGATTAGGAATCGTATATTTTTGCATACAGTAAAACCTCTTTATAACAATACCCATTTATAACAACAACATCATTACAATGATATATTAACTAAAAAAACAATGCTTACAACAAAACTTCATTAAATAACAGGATGTTCCCGAACTAGGTTTGCTTCTGTATGAGAATACTTTCCTTTCATTGTTACACTATCTGTCCATCCCATCATATCTCTTTGCAAGGATTTATTCCTGATCTCCATCTGCTCATCGGACATTGCTGTCTGATTCATCTGACTGGACCACTCCCATTTCCAAGCAGCACGCCTAGCCACTGCAAGCCAAATGCTTCGTCAACACCACACGTCATAAGTAGGTCGGCACTCAGCAGTACATTTGGATGCAGTTGGCAATTAAGTCACAGCCACTGTCACGCGGTCGTTTACCCCCTTCCAAAAAAAAATATAAGTTCTATTTCTTTTCTTTGGAATAATTCCTAGGTTTTTTTTAGGTACAATACTCCATAGCTTAGGCCTGCCATATAGTTACACTACATACAATGTCGAGATTAGAGGACAGCTTATGAAAAAAAAATGTCTGAAATGGTGTATCCAGACTCAAAATCGGTCAAAATTTGATGAGTTAGGGATTTGGTTGAGAAAATAAGACGAACATGCAGTTTTAATGGAACAACAAAAAAAAAAATACCGGCTTAAATTCAGGCCAGTACGGTATTTAGAAAGACACATACAGCATTCTATACCAAATATCATTAAAACATCACCCACAAGTGCACAAATTTTTTAAGTATTGTTTGCGAATAAGCAACCATCTCGATATCATTATTATGTAGCAACACGAAAAACCACAAAGGAACACAAGGATGTTTATTAAATTTTCTGTGAAAATACGTTCACCTTTATCAGAGTGAGGACAAATGCGAAAAACTCGATCACGTTATGAATCGACATAAGAGTTTAGTGAATTTCTAGAATTGTGTTGCGCTGGAGAACCCTTGAGCTCAAGGGTACAGTTCAAGGGTTCTCCACCACAACACGTGTTGCAACATGATAATGTCAGTAAGTAACCATTGTAATCGCTGCTTCCCAGTATTAGCACATATCATTACTGTTTAGATTTAGCTTCATACATTTTTAAAAAATTAGGGCTAGCAAATCCTCAGTATTTTTGTCAGTTTTACATCTGGTAAAAGTTTTTCATATTAATTTTCAACCAATGATTTACATAAACTTGAAGTTAACAAGCCTGGTTCGTCCAGGGAATGAGATTTACTGCTTTTATAGGTAAGGAGATTACAGAGATGAGTGGCTTCAGGTCAGCCGTGAGTATAAATATACAAAAAGCCTGAGGAGTTTTCCTTACAGCCGGGTTGACGAGTAAGGACAAAGAAGAGGTAGGGGGGTGCCATAGCAACTGGCCGGGAGAATGCCTCCATCACACTGTCATGGATCCAATCGGAATCAGTGTACGTTGGAAGTGGAAACGCTTATCACTGAACAGTTAACCAGCCTAGACAAGTTCAGAAAACAGTATAATGGCAGAAACTTTACGATGGCAACTTTAAATCCATGCTTTCCAACTTTATCATCAACATAAGTCATTTAAAAATTAAAGAAAAAAAAACAGTAAGTGAAGCATTTACATAATTTGACATGATTGCTCAGTGTCTATAAATTTATGGAACAGAAGGTTGAGACATTAAAGGAAGTTACTCCCTGCCCCCATCCCCCTAAGCTCATGTTGTGGAATTGGGAACATTTTTTAAAAATGGCAAAAATCTTAAATCAATGACCCTCCACAAGAAGCAGTGTAGCGGTTACGAGAGGTACCATTCACAAGAAAAGAAGGAAATGGAAGACGAGCTGAAAAAAAATTAAGAATACGCCAGAGGGTGTGTATCGAGTGGAGCGTGGGGAATGACCAGCCATTTATATTGGGGAGACTAGAAAAGGTGTCCACGAAAGAGTGAGTCAACACATGGCCGACACTAGAAACCAGGTAATGACGAGCAGCATTGCAATACACGTGATGGACACGCAGCACAAGATTGCCTGGAGCTGTACACAAACACTCCTCGAGTCAAATTCCAGAAGGGACGTGCATTTGAGGGACGTTGAATCCCTGGCAATCCTCCATCATGAAATATCCCGTGGTTCTGTGCTTATGAACCTACAAGGCCTCTCAAACCCTTCTATCCAGCATCTTATCAGCAGAGAACTGAGCGAGCGCCTTACGAAAAAGTGGCATAGTGAGAAGCAGCGAGCGCCTTACGAAAAAGTGGCATAGTGAGAAGCAGCGAGCGCTGCCTCGTAAATAAGAGTCGCGTCGTAGTCGTCTGCTATTTCCACAACGATTGATACTCGTCGGATAATGTGAATAATGTAAATAAGCCTCTTGTGGTGGCCTGAAGAAGTTAGGCGAACTATTTTTTCCATCTTTAGTCAAGCAGCCTGTCGAAAATTCGCAAATTCGGTAGGATTTGTTTCTTTTTGAATTTGAGTGTGAGTTTGTCTTCTGAAAGAATGACACGTGCAGCTTTTAGGGAAAAGTATTCCTCTCCAGTTCTAAGGACAGTTTGTAACAAATTGTTTCCACAAGGTTAGGCCATGCAAAGTTAATTGTTTGGTAAACAGGTGCGTGCGGGTCAAAACTTTTTATCTGAATCTTGGTTCACCTACTAAAAATGACATTTTCACTAAATATTGACTGTTTTTGACATTCCAGTACACCATTTTAACCGGCTCGAAACAAGCTTTCCAATGGTGCCAATTTCAAACCACTAAGAAGTTATTTGACAAAAACTAAAAAACTTTGAATACTCGACGACATAAATAACATATTAGCAATTTTATATTGTTTTTTTAGGCTGACTACATACTCTTTTAGCTTTGAGCTAGGGCATGTCAAATGAAATGTGGACAGTTAAATAAAATTAAAAATTAAAAATTAAATGCCTGGTTCTCTGGTGCTTCAATTTGCAACCTCGTCTGTAAACCAAACAATTTTTTTTGCATGGCCTTACGTAAATAAAGTTTACTACAATAGTCTTTACATCATAAGACACGTCTTACAGGTACCAAAACAGACTCCAAACTGTCTGGATAATTGATAAATTAAGATCATTCGTAGGAAATGGAGAAAAGTTTAGTTCACCATACGGCATTAAAATATTTCGTATGTAATTTACTAATTTTACAAATGATCCTTTGATATCCATTAATTAATTAATTCATCATGTTTACCGTCTTCATAGACAATGCATATTCGGCTCCCTTCAGTGTTCCAGGCCATGCCACGAACAACAGACTTGTTGCGATTGTTGATCATTTCTTCATACCATGATCCTGGAATTACGGTAAAAGAAATTATAATTTACATTACTATCTCAAAAACCAGGAGCCGGCAATTACTGTGGACGTTGGAAGACATAGAAAAATTTTTTACAACGCACTAACCACAAAAAGCAGATGAAATGTGATGTCCACTTAAATTTTCGGTGAAGAAAATACAATAGCACTAATGTATAAAACAGTCAAGAAGCTACTACAAGCGTTCACCACCATCAGAAGAAAGTTAAATGTCCACACTTGCAAAACTTTAAATAATTTGCTTCATCATTAGAACTGCCACCACTGATCTCTAGTCTCTACATCGGGTCGCATAGGTAGGAAGGTTCGCCATATTTTAGAGCGACCCAACGCCAAATCCTGGTTTATCAGGTGATCACTTTTGTTGTAGGAATGGGTTGGAAACGTTCATCAAAGGCACATCATGGTGTTCGAAACTTCATACAACAAAATAGATCAGCTGGTATACCGAGATTTGGCGTTGGGCCTAGATAAAAAATGTTTCTGTGACTCGACACAGATCAGTTGTTAACAGTTCAAATGATGCGGCGAATTTGAATGATGACAACATGACGACTCCCAGTATGAAAATTTTTACCAGTTAGAACAGTGGATATTCTTCCAAAGATGGTGAATGCTTGCAGAACAAGACTGTTTTATACATTAGTGCTATTTTTAAAAACATCGTTAATTTTCATACTGTGAAACGCCATAATGTCAACAAAACTCGGAAAAATTCCGAAAAAAAATAATTACCGCACACTTTCACAATCAAAACAACAGCTTTGTCCTGCGAATTTTCGATAGCTTGGGCTGCTATCTTCTTCGGGCCTCAAGGAAATAGTGGCGACTGAGCACGAGATTGACTGGAAGCAGACGAAGACACTGATTAGGTCAAATTCCACAAGAGATCCACATCTCAGGTGTCTTGAATCTATTGCAATTCAAGAGCATGAGAAGAAAAATGTGCAATTGATGAACATTCGAGGCCCTTCATTTCCTAGAGTGAAGCACTTAGTGAGCAACAATCTGGCTGGCCGACTTCATTGTCAGTGGAGAATAGGAACGAACGATCTAGGCCCGCAACACAAATACAGGAGGCAACGTTGCCAGCCAAATTCAAATGCGATAGTTCGTCGAACTGAGTGGAAAATGTAGAAAGTCCGAACTATTTCCTTGAGGCCCGAAGAAGATAGCAGCCCAAGCTATCGAAAATTCGCAGGACAAAGCTGTTGTTTTGATTGTGAAAGTGTGCGGTAATTTTTTTTCCGGAATTTTTCCGAGTTTTGTTGACATTAGTGCTATTGTATTTTCTTCACTGAAAATTTAAGTGACATTTCATTAGCTTTGTTGGTTAGTATATTTATAAAAAAAAATTATCTCACGTTACTATTAACTGTTTTTTTAATATTGTGGGGAAGAACGATTTATTTTGTAGCAACTAATAAACATGCATACCAAATTAAAATCTGTAGGAGCCATAAGTCCTACTATATTGAATAAACACGAATACCACAGTAAAATCTGTAGGATCATATCGCCAATCTCGACCTGAGCTGGACATGAGAAACTAGTGTTTGTCCCGTTCTTGGGAGTTCACATATTTTTAAACAACCCTCTTTACAACCCAAACTATTTGCTGTATAAAGCTTGTTTTAGCTAGTTTCATAGAAATGGCAGCTAAATTTTGAACAGGTTCATTTAAAACGCTCATTCTCACAACAGGAATACAAATATTTCATTTCGCGAATATTTTTTATTCCTGTTGTGAGAATGAGTGTTTTAAACGAACCTGTTCAAAATGTTGTTTCAAACTCTCACAGTAGCTGATGACTATTTCATGTATTAAATGGCAGCTGTGTAGATTATGCTTTTCTAAAAATAATTGAAATTGGTAAAGTAGTTCCAGAGTTTCGGGGTTCTAAATGAATGGTTTTATTGTTTTACTGTACATTCGAAAAATGTGAATTCAGGAAGTAAACAAGCACACATCCACAAACTAGACACTTACTAATGTCCAGTAAATTTGCAACAACTCCCTGTTGTCTTCATCAGCTTTTAAAGGTTTATTTAGCCCTTGATCACATCTTGCTTCTTCGATGTTCACAATCGCAGTTTTTTAATACACCAGTAATCGTGGCCTCCTGCATTTGTTGGGCGGTTGAATGTCGCTATTCTGCGCAGTCAGTACACATCGCTTACTCAATTCTCATTGAATAAACTGTTCGTAGTGTTACTGTGAAAGGTTTCGTCAAATTCTGAGTCCTAATTCGGAGAATTAATATATTTACCGTTCATTTTCACAAATAAGAGTATGTCTACGTCTTACAAATTTTCAATGGCTGGCTGCCATCTTCCTCAGGCATTACGACAAAAGTTTTGTTGACGATGATGTAGTACAAACAAAAATCAACGAAACCTTTGTTGTAATTCCTGAGGAAGATGGAGCCACTGAAAATTTGCAAGACGCAGACATACTCTTATTTGTGAAAATGTGCAGTAAATATTAGTTCTCCGAATTATGACTGAATACTCAATTCTCTTTCAAGTCCAACGTTAACCAGGTGCCCCATATTAGGATTTGATGGTCCTTGAATGTTCATAAGCGGTTTATTATGCAATTCATGTTGTTCGAAAATAGCGATTGTGAACATCGAAGAAGCAAGATGTTATCAGGGACTAAATAAAGATTTAAAAGCTTTGATGAAGACAACAGGGAGTTGTTAAAATTTGCTGGACGTAGTAATTTCTAGTTTGTGGAAATGTGCGTGTTTACTTTGTGAATTGGCATTTTCGGAATTTTATCATGTTCCACAGTACGAACTTCAACAAAGTTTTTTGGGTTTAATTGTTTTAAACACGATCAGATCTTACTTCGAAATGTATCAGCCACCGGAAAACGAAGCGAAATTTGAAAGACAAACATATATTTATATCTTGGCGAATTTTCGATAGTCAAATAACAGTTGGAGAGCATAGTCACAGCTGACTATCTTCATCAGACAAAGCCCACCGTTTCTTCCTGTCAACTCTTCTTCTGGTATTCAAATTCAGCAGTTGGATGTGGCCTCCAATATTAGTAGAGTGAGCCAGCCTTGCACTTCTTATCCTCTCATCGCGACCTCCTATATTAGTAGGAAATGGAGAACAACCCTACTAATAGGAGGCTGCAATGAGAGGTGCAAGGTCAGCCCTAACAATATTGGAGCCAACATCCAACTGCCGAATTCGAAAACCACAATAGGATAGGAGTCGTTAGGAAGAAACGGTGTGCTTTGCCTGATGAAGCTAGTCGGCTGTGACTATACATCTCCAGCTGTTATTTGACTATCTAAAATTCGCCACGATATTGATATATCTTTGCCTTTGAAATTTTGCATAATTGTGCTTCTTTTTTGGATTGTTTTAAGCATAGTTATTTTTTTTAATTTTCCCACCTTTGTAGAGCATCCATACAATTATGAGTCCTTGGTGATCACTGGACGTCAATTTTTGATGTGAGCCTTCGTTCCATTTCACAACCTGTACAGTTACTGCAAGGAAAAAAAAGTAAGTAATTATTGCACCGTAATAAGAAATTTGTACAATTACACAGTAATATTATTTACTGGGGGACTAAGTAAACCAGAGATGCAATGACTTGGGAGTCCACTGACTTGACTGAATATTTTAAACGCTGATAAGCTCATGTTTACTTTGATTTCAAGACAAATTGTAAAAAAAACTTACTTAAAACCCAAACAGTTAATCAGTTGACTCAGTTGAGTTTCAAATTTTCTGTAGTAACTAACGAATTAATCCACAATTTTCTACCTTCTTCAGGCACAAAAGTTCAAAGCATCAAAACTAGTCACTCATTGGTATTACACCATTGATTTTGGTGCCTTTTAAAAATTTGATTTATCAGGATATGCTCACCTCAGACATATTTCGTCAACCTAGACGCAAAAAACTAGTCCAATTCTTGTGCAGGTCCACTTAACTAACATAGTTAACTGATGTAAGAGATGATGTCCAATTGGTTAATAAGGGAAATACATTTGATAGTAACGTAATGGCAGGGAAATCCGTGGCAAATCTATAGTGACGCTGGCCAGAAGACATGTAGCAAATCGATAAAAGGATAGTATTTTACACTTGGATTTGGCGTGAAGTTGTAATAGTTTGTGGTGGTGCGTTAACTAAGTAACAGACTTGGTTCAACTTTCAGCCTATCACATTAACTGACCCGTCTCCTACTAGACAAAGTCAGCTAGAATTTAAAGGTAGTATTTTGAGGAAAGTAAAGATTAAAATTAGTCAGGCCATATAAGGCCAGAATTCTATACCATTGTGGCCGTCCAAAGTTTGGTTCATGGACAAGTTACTGGGAGCAGCCAACCCTCGCACTTTCCCCTCTTTTCCTGCAAGACAAAATAAACAATATGAATATAAAATGCTCAGAAACTGCACTTCATCTACTGAATTCAGTAGGTTCAGCGTTTAAACACCATTCAGCAATTACTTCCCAAAATAGCCTTTTTAACGTACCGAAGTAGGCTGTGGACAATTTTCGTGAGACATAAGCTGACATCCTCCCGGCCTGTTTGATAGTAGGCGGTTTTTCGTGCATGTTGGTTTTTCGCGAAGATGCTAGAGATTATGTATCTCGCAAAATCATACTTAGGTGTGTTAAAAGGCAATGTTCAGAAGTAATCTCCATTTTTAAGTGTTTTATAATGTCCCTGCCTAACAACATACTTGTAAGTGCTGACACCATGAGTGTATAGATTAGATAAGGACAATATTTTTTTCAGTAGAACCCTTCAACATGGCCACGTAAAGACCCAACATTTTAGTTCAGATCGCCACCAGTTCTACATGCCACTTTTTGCACGATCTATGACTTAAGGCGCCACAGGACCGTACACAATATGACATCACGCACGAAGGGAAAAGAGCAAAGAAATGTCAACAGAAATACGTACAAAAATTGATGATTTTTCCGAAATTGTTAACCTCTCCATCAGTAACGAATGGGGAGGGGTTCGACATTTATGACACCACTAGAGGAAGCCCGTGCTTTGCACGGGGCCGATTACATTTCCCGGGACATTTTCCCGGCACTCTTCCCGAAGACATGGCAGATTGATCGACCACTCATGCCTGGCTCGTTTTTGGCTGGACGTAGAGTGGGAGGGTTCATTTTCAATGTGGGCGCGAGGAGGGGAGAAGTGGTTTTCCTTTAGGCCATCCTTTTCCTTTTCCATTTAGCCGGTCTCTGATATTATTATAAAGATTTTCAGGGGGTGAGGGCGTTGTGACAAAGTCTAACGGCGCAGGGAATCAAAAGATGGCAATATTTGTGACGTCATTTGCATATTGCCTCCATTACTTTGCATACAAAAATGATGGTGGCACCATCCAGTAGGATGTACATACACTACTGGTCTGGCCCCTAACGAGAGGTAAATTTACTAGAGACCGTAACACACCCTAATCTATACCATCATGCTGATACGCAATACGTAAAAATAAATAACATTCAAAACATAATTTCATATATACATTTTTGTTTTGCACAAATACTTGGAAATAGTACTCACCAGCATCGAGCTTGAGCACTTTGAGCAAACCTCCGTCTCCCCCACATGCAATGTAGCCTTCTTCCTTATTCCAGGCAATGCAACTCAGTCGAGTGTTATTGGGAATTGCAATCTAGAAACAACATAAAACTATAATCTTGGCAATGATTAGTACGTTAACGAAATGATCAGTTGCTTTGTGAAGAGAAGAGACAGTAAAGTAGCCTAAACAGTTTCGCACTTGTGATCAGCAGCATAATCTCAGCAGGGACGGATTGGGAGGGGGGGGGGGATTGAGGCTTAATGGCGCGTCGACAACTTGGTCATTAGCGCCGGATTGGGAGGGCTTGGGCCTCCACGGGAACGTGTAATATACTGCACGGGCCTCAGGGCACCACGTACGGGAGGGGATGAGAGCCAGCAACATCACCACAATGGATTAACATATATGGATCGCTAAACTTTACCATATCCTTGCATTAAATAAATACTGACGTACATATATTAATAGCCTTACCTAACTATTACGCATTCTGCATTTCATTTATGTATTAAATTGGATTTTTATCCCCTGCTTGATTCTGGCATGGGCGTACCATGTAGGCAATAGACCCTACAGTTTACATTTCTTTGTGTAGGCTACTGAAGTGGGAGCAAGCTATCCTGTACTTGTCTATCTGTATCTTACTTAATGTTGTCCACTGCTATTGTACCTAACCGTATTTAACCAGTGAATGACTTTTACATACTGTTTACATAAATCTGGTACTTCCAACATGAAAATAGTATGCACGTAAATACCTTTAGCCAAAATAAAATTTAGCATTTTTATAGGAAAATTGTGTACTATATGTACATACTTATTAGCCAAAATGAAATTGCTATATAAATGTATTAAAATAGTATTATGTTTTCTCATATTTTTGACTTCCAATGCATTTAATAATTAGTAGGAGTTGAATGCATGAATGAAAAATAAGTAGCCTTATTCATTCAATACCTCAGTCATTCTGCCAAAGTCCCTGTGTGGGACCTTGTTTTTTTTAACGATGTTTTTTTTTGTGTGTGTTTTTCTTCCTTGTCATATAATGCCGTATTGGCGCTTTGACAATGACAGTTTAAATGAAGTTAAAAGTTTAAAGTTAATCTAATATCTATGATATATGTCAACGTCGGTAATTGCAAGAACACCGCAGCAGCATCATGAATAAAGTTACGATACCATTCACGTAATGTTGGTGAGCTGTTCTACATAATGTCCAAAATAAAACTTTACCTTCTTGCTCAGATAAACAAACATGATGAACAAGTAAATGATAATTACAGTATATATTTCATGAAACACATGCAGTGTTGACAAAACAAGACGCCATGATTATCGGCGCAGGAATGTGAAGCGCGTTTGAAAATATCTTCGTTTTAGTAGGAAGCACAAATCGTTTACACATTGAATAGAAAGTTTTGCGCTGCTGAGATAATGCAGGTATTTCTTCGAATATTTTTGTTTTTATTGTGCGAATATTTATTTTAAATGAGTTAGAAAATGTTGTTTTGCAAATAAGTAATTTAAAAATGAAATTATTTACTTTTTTAAATACCTTTTTAATTTTAAATTAGTAATGGTTGTAATTTAGGTGCACTCGTAGTTGGAACTTAGTTGTTCTTATTTAATATATGAACACCCGTTCCGTTCTCGTTAGTTGCGCGAGTAAACGAGATCGGTCTTTCAGTGAACGTGTCTTTGTAAGTCGAAGGTAAGTCATTTAACTTGTGTGATTTGAAACTGAACTTAGGAATATTTAAACTATCACAAGTTAAAAACGTCATTATGAGAAATTCATTCATCTCGTTTCAGGGCCACTAACACAAAAATCAAGATGGTTTCCCAGAAAAAATCTGTAAGTATGGCTCAGCCGTAGTTAGGCCTAACTGCATGCAACGTGCTTCTGAGGGCACAAACTGCAAAATGGTTGCTTTGCTCCCGTTCTAGCACAAAATAAGTTACGAAATAGGGTTTGGAGTATGTCAATGTACTTAACCTTCTTGTAAGAATGCCACTATATTAGTCCGCTATCACATCTTCCTCCTATTATGAAACCATCGCTGTGAAACCACCAAAGCAAATTATTTGTTTCACACCTGACGTCACAGGCGCTATTTGTTACAATATATTGGAGATAGTAAACTGTCTCCAGAAGTGGTTAGTTGGGATTCATACTAGGCCGGTTTCAGACGGACCACAAAACGCGCCACAGTCGCAGACGCAATCTAAGGCGTTTGAGGCATAAAAATCGCAGTTGGTGGCAGGTCTGGTAAAAACCATGGGAATGTACTGGAGCTTTCACACACAGTGGCGCACTTCTGCATCTGTTAGTAGAACACCCCCAAATCGCCTGCAAACGCCCCGGAACATGGGAAGAATAAGTGTCTCTCGTCCGATTTTTTTTATTTTTTTTTTAATGGACTAAGAATTACGTGCTGAATAATGTTTTCCTCTTTCATTTTTGGGGCAAACGCACCATTTGGCCGTGATTTAAGTCCAAAGTTAGCACTACGGGAGGTAGGCTGTGACGCCATCTTGTTGCCGGCAAGCTGGCTCGAGGCAAACGTCGCCGCGCAGGAAAGCATCAACTGGGCCAAAGTCCGTCAAGTGAAACGCCAAACCCCAAAAAGTTCATTACAAGTGAAACGCCAAACAGAAGCCGGTACCTATAACCTAACCTAACGACAATAACCACAAAACCAAACTAAACAGACAATAACAACCCACTTATCTGAACTGTTGACGGGAAAAAGATGTCAGCTGGGAACATTGAACTCTTGTATGTCCGTCAGTGCTAGAGTACGGCTTTCATTAATTTCTGACGGCCAAACTAAGCCTTTGCCCCAAAAATGGTATGGGAAAATGTTGTTCAGTTTATCATTTTACGTAATTCTAGCCCAACATGAAATTGATCGGTGAGGAGACACCTATTCTTCCCATAAGCCAACGCCCCTTACTCGGCATTTACGGCATTGCGACTTAAGTGTCACCCTACCAGTTGAGTGATCGGTTGGCTCGTTAAGCAAAGTACCTCAGTTGGCATTGTTTGCGATGGCTGCTCTTGAACGGGGTCGGAATCGTTGGGAAGTGCAGTGAAAAGGAGCCACTTCCACAGCGGCTCCAAGCTCGTCCACCATCGATCTGTATATGTGGAAGGTTGTACTATTGCTATAGGTGAAAAAGGTAAATCAAGGTCGCTGTTCACGAAAATGTCAAGTTTTTTTTCCCAAATTACGAGCCTCGCTTAACGCTGTCGCGCTCGCTGCGGCTAACTACATAACGCATCAGAAACCGCAACCAAAAACTTACACGTCTAACCTTCACGCGCTGGAATGTAGATAGGCGTAAACCTGGAGAAAACATTTTTACCCGTTCGCCAGTGGCTAGCAAGTCCAGTTCAGTTACTCGCCTACATCAAGAGTTCATTCGCCGACACTACTTTTTGTTTGGGGGGGGGCATTTTTTTTTTATGGTATGGCTTGATTTAATTTATTAATATGCAATCTTTCAGGGGAGGGGAGGGACCGTCAGAAAGACTGGGGGGAAAAAAAAGAAGGCAGGCACTATTTTTCCAACCCTCGATTCTCCATTGTTTTAAGTTTTTCTTCATAATGTTATCTACCTAAAAGGAGAAAATGGGCAAAAAAAAGATGGGGTGGGGATGGGGCACGTGCATCCACAACGTGTGATTTCCCTCGTATTTCTCCCCCTCCCCTCATTTCTGAAGTTTTATTAGGATCCAATGTGACTGTCAGTGAGTCCACACCACTTGATTTTCGACGGATTTTCAGCGTTGCATTAGGGCTAGCAGTATCCGCATAGTTTGCAAAACGTTTAAACTTTTATCGGATGGTCGGTTCACGAAAACCGTGAAAAATCTTTAATAGATTTAAAAAAAGATGATCGATAATAATCCCATATTTTACTATTAAAAAAAACTGCAACATGAGTCGTACTTTACGTATCCAAAAGATACTTATTCCGAAGTAAAACAGTCAATAAAAAAAAGTGTTAAAATAAAAAGTAGGAATCGCGTAAAATTCTTACACACACGCTTCCTTTTTCCCATGTCTTGGATCAGCCGGCATGCTTTGAATTCTGGTTCAATGATAACTATGTGTTGGTTGCTTGTTTTAAATAAGCCGTGGGCTAGGTCTATTATTTAAAAACAAAAAAAAGTTTCATTGTTCACAATTTTGGCTTGAACGGCATTGTGCATGGCTTCGGGCTAATGCTGTCAATAAACAAATTCAAATTAAACAGCATTGTTTTAGTCATTCTGCTGTGTCTTAGTAGTTTTCCGACTAAATCCTGATGCCACTTTAGGCCTAACGGAAGCAGATTTCCGTTTGATCACTGAAACCGGAAGTTCAGGTTTTACAGCTGCCTAACACGTTGGGAGCGGTGGTTTCGACAAAATAAACAGTTTCTGATGAATATACAGTAAATTGAATGGAAATTATAAGCAAATATAAATTATTTAAACTAGTTTGCAGTTTAAAATGCTTCTTAGCTGTGAACTGATACGAGACTGGCTGAGACATTTCAGTATCCGACGACCGTCGATGAATAGGTGGGCAGACACTAGGGATCGACCGATCATCGGATCGGTATCGGCATCGGCCGATATTTTTCATCCGATAATCGGATCGGAATCGGATCGGTTTATGTGTCCGATACCGATGTCAACTTCACTGCCAAACGCGAGTTTCAGTTTTGTAAATTGCTTCGGTTTTCAGATCAACTAGCCAAGGCTTGTCACCTCTCAATACCAAGAATTTATAAATTCTTTTAAATACTAATATTAATGTCTAGTGCATTGCGTTTAAGTCGTCTAGGGATTGACGGGAAGCAAGCACCAGCTGGTCGTACCGGAGAACGTGCCAAAAGTTAAACCAGCCAAAATTTGGTTAATTCTGAACATTGTGTATCTTAGTTACTTTTATTAAATATTTAACGTAAAAGTACATAAACTTATATTTGCGATCTCGTTTACCTTTTGTTACTTAAAGAAATCGATGATTGTAGAAGCATTAGTAGCGTAACTATGCTCCTTGCAAGATTTCTTTGTTGTGGAGCTCAGTCACAAGGGCCAACAGAAAACGTGGATTACTTTTATAGGCAGTAATCCTGGACAGTGAATAAGCGGGTTATGATTTTTAAAAGGTTTTAAAAATATTTTATGTCAAAAATCGTAATTTTTTTTAGAAATACAAATCCCTAAAAAATTCCGTAACGAGAAACGTTTTAATTATTTGCTACGAAGTGCGTTGTCTTTTGTCTTAGCTGGTATCGGCAGGGTGCTCGATGCGCGGACAACCAGGAAAAAGTAATGCAGATTAGGCCATTAAAAAAAATCGTCTTCTCAAATTTAAAATTATTATTTTTTAAAAATACTTTACTACTATTATAGCATAACAATATCCCAGTATTTACTCGAATCCTGTGTTTTTACTACTGTTAAAATTATTCAAGCTGTATCCTCCATTTTACTGGTAGTAGGTGCACCTTTCGGGTATCTACTTTTAAAGATCATTTTGTAAACATCCGGTTTCTTCGACGTAGTCAGTTTATCCGATCAACTATGATCTATTTAAAACTAGTTTCAAGTGGATCTGAATGAAATAGCCTATATGGATTACCAATTAAAGATATTGCAGCAAAACGGTTTATATGTAGAAATTCAAGAGTGGATGGTAAAGCCTTGGATTGGTAAAGCAAACACCCAAGTTTTGTTTCGTGCTGGGTAGTTGGCCAGATGGGCTACGGTGATTTTAAATCGCATTTTCCTATTTTAGTTAGACGTGAGTTTGGGGAGGGGACAAGTAAAGTAAGCAAAGGAATATTTTCCAATGTCCAGCGTTAATTTGTCATTCGTTCGTTATTAATATTTTGCTAGACCTAATTTTAATTACAGTGGATTTTGTTTTGTTTAGGGATGGGGGTTTGAGGAGCAGAGCCTGGAAACTCTCGTCAGTTGATTTGAAATTAAAAGGCATGACCAGCCCCTGTAAAGATTAGTTTTATAATTTCCGATTTTCGTTTTTTCTCTCATGCAAGTGTGCATGGGCAGTTAGTACAAAAGTAGGCTACTCATACTTAACATCAGACGTTTTAAATCGTTTGTAATGAAAAATTTTAATCAGTGTTAAATTCATTGCTGATAAATTAATGGGTTTTTTTTTGGCATTTAACTTTAAATATGGTCCATATGTTCATTTTTTTTTACTTGTGGTACTGGTATGAGAAGGTGCCAAAAGTTACAAGGAACCAGATAGGATAAGCAGTGGTAAATTTTACCCAGATAGATCCATTGTGTGTAATAACCCTATAAATTCTTGGTAATAATAATATTTTGTAACTCATTGCAATAAAAGTGTAAAAATATGATAATTATAACTTATTTTCAATTATATGAAGTAACAAGGATAATATTGTATTTTTTAGTTCGTATTAAGTTTATAAATTTTGCTTGGTTAAAAATATTAAATATCGGCATCGGATCGGCATCGGATCGGATCGGTATGACAGTTATCGGCATCGGATCGGATCGGCAAAAACCTGTATCGGTCGATCCCTAGCAGACACACACGCTAAAAAAAATACAGCCTCGTTAGACGGACAGGGAAGGGAGGGGTGACGTTTAAGTGTTTAGAGGGTGGAAAGAAATATTATTTAAAAAAAAAAGGGGGGGGATGTGTGGGAGACTGCTTCTACTCACTCAATTGCAGTTCATAGGAAGTTAGTGTTTTATTTTTGTTATTAGTTCTTTTTTTTTAAAGATATCTTGCTGTAATTGCCAAATGTCGAGTGGTTGAAAAATGTTACATTAATCTCCAGGTTTAGATAGGCGGCCATCATGCTCGGAGCTTATATGGAAGTAGGCCCCAGTTGAAAGGTCAAATTACGCGTTAGTTGTCTGAAAGGTGCCGTCGATTCTGTAACGTGTGTTCAATGTAGAAGCCAAACTTGGAAGTAGTTAAACCTTATTTAATGCGGAATAATCATGACAAGATTTGGGTTACATTATTACGTTCTTTCTCAACACAAGAATCAACGGGAATAGAACACTGGGCTCTGAAGCCCTTGACTTTTATATGCTCCGGGTCGGATCCAGAGCTCCACCGGACAACCAATCAGCTTGTGAGTTCGTTAACCAATCCAGTTCATGGTTACAAAGTGTTCACCAATCGTGGCCAACAATACTTGGCCACATTCTCCTGCCCGTCCGCTCATGGTTTTGGCGCAAAACGTGAAAGTTCTTGCCATTGCGCAAGTGATTTTGGCGCCAACAAAAGTCAACCACAACACAGCAGCACACAGGTAGGTACGAGGGTGAGCCAATGTCCGTTACACCCCCATACTTCAAGTACTTTTTTGGGATAAAAAAAATCTGGTAAGCACAAGTCCAATGGGAAAATCAGGAAAACACAAGTCAAATTAGGATGCACACACATCAGTTGCAATACAGTGGCTTTGCTTTTTTTTTGTACTCTCCCCCTTACAAAAAATGTCGGCTTAGGGTATCAGCATTGGAATTTTTACTACTATCCTAAAATACTTACCTGTATTTTATATGCTTTTACAAGTTTTGGAAATGCCTTTCGTCCCAACCTTTAATTTAAACGCACTCCGGGCCCTTGCAATGGCGCTCCCTGGGGCGCATGACCACCGTCAGGCGGCGCCCCTTTCCCGCTACTCGTCACAGTTTGTTTGGGACGCGACGAGTAACGTCGCATCGTTTTTCGCTCAGCCGAATAGGCCTAAAAATGGCGGATTGTAATCGTTGTCCCTGCTTCGGGAAAGATGGCAGGCTATTCGAAAGAAGACTAGACCTGAAGGATTGCCGTATTTTCGGATATTGTGTAGAGTGTTGGAAGATCTAGAGTGCCAGTTGCCAAGAACTGGTGATTCTGGGATCGGCGGATGGGACAAAGGAAGTTGGGCGCGAACGGCGCCCATTGGCGATGTTTGTCGTCAAACGTGACCACGTTCGTCTATGTTTTAACGTCGCCTTGTGTCATTATTTATACTAGTTTGCACGTTTGCTTGCCATTTTACGTGCTTTGTGAATTGTGGTGATGATAATTGCGGCGACGAGTCGTTGTGTGTAGTGTTTACACAGGCAAATTGAGTCTGGGACTGCATGGGACCCGGCGGTGTCCGTCGGTGTCCACGTCCGGCAGTGTCCGTCGGTGTCCACGTCCGGCAGTGTCCGGTGGATCAAAGGTTTCACGCATGCAAACGCAGGCAGTCCGGGTTGCGAGGCCACGCTGCTGAATGGAATTACAGGTAACGAAAAGTACCGGTAATGTGACTGACGCTGCGTTTCCTAACCTAAGGAAATGACGGGTCGGATTTGGTAACGCAGACACGGCCACGACCGTTATAGCTAGCCTGGGTCACACCCTAGTCGGTCCTCTGGCGTAGATCTGTTGGTGCTGAACTCCTACCGCTACCCCCGTCATCGGGGGGGGGGGTGGATGGCAGTCCTCACCAGTCCCAGTCCCAGGGTCCACGACTCTTGCGGACATGGGCGGACTACATGTCACTGGGACAGTCGGCAGACTCGACACCGAGTCGACAGTCTGCCGAACTACCACCAGTCCGGACTGCAGCTGTTCGGTCCGGGCTACCAGTCCGGGACTGCAGCTGTACAGTCCGGGTCTAAGGCATTCCGTGACACGGGCTGTCATTGGCAGGGGCTGCGGACAGCCAGTGGCATGCGAAGTTTTCGCAGGTCTACTTGACCGTGTGATGATAATGGTTATTTGAAAATCATTGTACTGAATGCGGTACGGTATATATTTCGGCAAGAATTAGAGAAAAATTAAAACGAAAATTTTTTGATTATAGGGACAACTGCAATTTTGCAGGTTGTACCAGTTGCCCAAAATATTTTAACAAGAATTTATAGAAAAAGTGAAATTACAAAAAATTTCTTGATTATAGGTACTCCTACAATTTTGAAAGTTGCCCAAAATATTTTAACAAGAATTTATAGAAAAAGAGAAATGGTAAAGTTCTTGATTATAGGCACACCTACAATTCTGAATGTTGCAGGTTGTACCAGTTGGCCAAAATATTTTAACAAGAATTTATAGAAACAGAGAAATGGTACAATTCTTGATTATAGGCACACCTACAATTTTGAATGTTGCAGGTTGTGAGTTGCCCAAAATATTTTGACCAGAATTTATAGAAAAAAGTGAAAAAAAAAAGAAAAAAAAAAATTCTTGATTATAGGTACAACTGCAATTTTGAAAGTTGCAGGTTGTGCCAGTTGCCAAAATATTTTAGCAAGAATTTATATGAAAAGGGAAATAATAAAATTTTGAATGTTGCAAGTTGTGACAGTTGCCCAAAATATTTTAACAAGATTTTATAGAAAAAGTGGAATGAAAAAATTCTTGCTTTTAGGTACAACTACAATTTGAATGGTGCTGGTTGTGCCAGTTGCCCGATACGTCGGTGTATATCGGGGCGTTTATTTATTTTTAAAAATATAAAATATGATATTTTTTATTTTTATTTCTGAATTTGTTTGGTTTCATTGGTGCATTCTGGTACATTTCGAATGTCCTGAGTGCGTGCTATGGTCGGTATTAACCTGAAACGTGGTAATTTTTGGGTGTTGTAGGTTATTTGGTGCATAGGAGCGTGTGACTGGATGATGCTCTGGAGGTGACACGACCATACATCATGGGGGGGGGGGGGCAACATCCCTCACCCTACCCCACCTGTGCGATTGACCGTGATGTTATAGCTGGTAGTTGCCACTTGCTGGTGTCGGTGGCTCACGGCTTTGGTTTATTTAAATAGTAAACTGTTTACTTTGCACATTGATAAATATAGGACACTGTGGTTTGTGCAGACAGACCCTCACCTCTCTCAGCAACGAGGGGGGGGGGGACAACTATCACACTCCGGTCGGTGTGATCATGGTGTATGGACTGGCAGTAGAAGTGGACGTTTGGTTTTTGCGAGTTGGTTCGCAAACAAGTATCATAGAGACTTAACAATTTGTGTTGTGGTGTTTTGTCTGACACCCGGGGAACTATGGCAGTGATTTCATGGGTTGGCTTGATGCGCAGTACCCTTGATTCACAATGCAACAGGAATGGAGAAATGGAAGAAACTCTCATACGATCCCCTTAGTTTGTTCTAGGTGGATTGTAGTTGCGATTTACCTGTGTGCCAGTTGTAGTCACATTATTGCTGTTTGCGCCGAGTCAAAGGACAAATAAACCGCCAGTAAATCGGGACGGTTTAGTCGATTGCTTACCTAGCATTTGGTGTGGTGGCATAGGCAGCGGTCGCGGACCACTGGGGCACATCAGTGTCACGGTCCCAGACCGCTGGGACACATCGGTGTTAGTCGCACGGTCGTGTTTTCTTGGGCTCCTGTAAGTCAGTCGTCCTTAATCGATTTGGCCTTATCCGAAGGCCAACCAATAGACTGTGGACATCCTTACTGGATTTATTGTGGCCAGCCGATTTTTCTTTTAGCCTATCAATTTATTTTAGGCAAGCGATAGACGTTTAGCCAAAGTGTGATGTTCACTGGTAACTTGGGCTAAGGTTGCTTTGGTAAGTAACCTTGACCGTCATTTACGTTGATGGCATCCACGGCTCTTCGAAGGTGGATAAGCCTACTTTAAGAAGTGTATTTTGGCGATTGTTTTGATAGGATTTTGGGTTCGTAGTAAGGTGGGATAAACTCGCCTTTAACAGAATTTATTGGCGATTGAGGTGTTGTGTAACATTGCCACATTCTGGTCATTGTATTCTTATCTTTATAAGTCTTAAAAAGTTCTTATTATTGCACTCACCACTCTATTTTAATTAGTTTTTTAGATTAAAATGTTGGCGAACCTTGTATGGGTACTCAGTGGCCGAGTGGTCTCCCTGTATTCTGAGGGTTGACAGGCCGGAGACGGAGGTTCTTGTACTCGTTGTGATCAACCGGAAACTCGCTTTATCACTTTACTATAGGAAGTTTAAGCCGTAAAGACTTTGGCAGTAGATTTAAAATTACAGTCTCCTGGTCATAGCATGATTTTATTGTAAAACTCCTCTGGGTGGCTGTAATGCAGTATGGCCAGTACATGGTTTACAGCATGGTAAATTGATACCATCTGTGTCGGTTGATGGATGTCTGAGGTGCAGTTATGATTGGTAACTGACATAAGTTAGCATTGCGTTTGATTAGGCGTTTTGATTTTGGGGAAAATGTAACTGTGATTCGAGGGCTATTTGACGCGCAGTAGGCTACTCTCGAATCACATTGTGACAGGGATGGAGTGATTACGGCAGGTCTCTCTAGCTACCCATTGAATTGGATCTGGCACTTTAGAGTAGGAGCTGTGTTTAGCATGTCGATGTCAGATCACGGCTACCTTTCCAGTCGATTATTAAATCTGGGCAAGGTCAGTCGAGAGTCCGGTGGCGCTAAAGCCACTGACCTCCATTATATTGGCCGGTTCAGTCGATTCCATCCCGAGAGCCGGCCGAGGGAGCACACGTTGGGGCTGCCCGGCTTCACACTTTAGGTCACATGCGGATGACACTCCAGCCGGGTGCGTTAACATAGCTGATTTCTGGTGACATTGCCGGTGGTCACTACGGTGGCATTGAGTAGTGTAAAGTGGTAGGAACTAATTACTGTGAAGGTCGGTCTTCGTGGCTACTTGGACCTCCTTCAGCTGTGTCCACGGTACAACGCCTGTGGACATGTGTCTTAGGAGATAGTGTTTACTGCCCTGGACTGTTGGTACGTTGGGTTTACGAAATTGTCTGAGATTTTTCTCGGCCGTTTATATATTTGTGAAGTTCTTGGAAGATCCATAAGCAATGAATTCTGAGACGCCGTTCATGGCACTTGTACCTTACCACTCGTGTTAGTTATTAGTTGCTCTTATGTAAACCTCGGCTCACTGCGGTGTTTGCGAGCAGTCTAATTCCTAGCGAGATATTATCTCTAAGGGGTTGTTTATACACGAAGCGAAATGCTGCGTGCAGGGAGTGGTACACCGTTAACTTAGGTGACTTGAAAATTATTGGGTAGTAGCAGACCGGTACGAGTTCCCGGTTGGTGAGCAGTATATTGCCCAGTGGCCTTTTTCCCTTTTTGGGGAATAATTTTATGAAACGAATTCTTGCGCTCGCCACTTAGTTTCAAGTTTTATCGATACTGGTTACCCAGCGAACCAGTGTGCGTTCTTTGTTGGGAGCAGGCGGGTATCCCTTGTGACGTTGGCCCCCACCGTGCCTTGTTAGTCATACTATGATTTTGGGGATGCGCTTGACGCGGCAACCCTTACTGAGGTGTCGACTGGTCAAGTCCGTGATGTGGACTAAACCGACCATTAGGTCGGCTCAGGTACCTTCAGGTGGTGTTGGACTCCTACCTGCCCCCAGGCAAGTGTGACAGGTGGGGTTAGCTGGCCACTCCCAAATGCTTGTTTGTGTTGCGATCTTCAGGTAAAGAGGTGGCATGGGACACCCGGGGTGGGTGTAACCTAAGGGTTGACTGGTGAGGGTGTGTGGACTCTCCGGCAGCACGACGGAGTGGATTGACGGCGTTGGCACGAGATAGGGAGTGTTCCGGTGGGCAGGTGACTGGTCACGAGTGGCATCGCATCAGCCCCGGGGCTCCAGGGTAACGATTTTGAACCCTGAGGAGGCTCCTTCCCCTAGTTAGTAGTGTCTGCTCCCTAGGTAGATGGGGACGTTATGGTCCCAGTCGGTGGTGTTAGGTTTACATGGAGGTCTCAAGGGTCTCTTTGGTGTTAAAGTTTTTGGCAGTGTCTGGGACAGATAAGCCCTGGATACTTGCGAGCGGCTAGTGATGGCAGCATCACTGGCATTCGTTGGGTGCACCGTGGGTGGACGAAGGTCAGTAGTGAAATCAAGCAGTAGGATCACTCCGAGAGGTGTTTGAGACTGCCGGCTTGCACCACAGATGAAAACCCGTCGTAGCAGCGGGCGAGTGGTGAGGATTGAGGCAGAATTGAGAAGCAGGTTACGTATACAGCACACTGAGGTTGAGCTTTTATGAAGTTTAATCTAGTATGAGGGACTTGCAATGCGCAGGGTTCGACGCCACCCCTTAAGGGGTAGGACAAAGTCAGCATATAAAATACAGGTAAGTATTTTAGGATAGTAGTAAAAACGGGGTTTTACCCCTAAAAAT
>JAHWFP010036043.1:0-46809 GCA_023313725.1 Lithobius niger
TGTCAGCGTTTAGGCCTAATTTTTACCTACAACTTTAATTTCGTAAGAAGCAGCTAACAAAGATTTGGATTGTATACAGCAAGTCTGTTTCACAGTAAGGTAACGAACGATGTTTTCCTAAGTCTGTTCATTTTTGCAACACGGTACGCCTCCGGATACACAGTTACAGTGTGTCAACGTAACGCGCAACGTAGCCTATGTATTGATCAGTGGTAGTAGGGAAGGGACAGGAGGGACGCTGTTGATAAAACCAGCGGAGACTCGTAGCAACTTGACGTTGCCATGGTAACGTGATTTTTGACCTAATTTTCATTTATAGGCCTAATTTTTTTAACGGCAGTTTTAATTTCGTAAGTAGCAGATAGGCCTAAGGGAGAATTTGGTTCGACGGTAAGCCTATTCATTACGGCGGCATTAGATTTTTACGGCTGCATTAATTTAGTTACGTTGAAACAGTATCATCAGAGTCAATTAAAAGATGATTATTTTCGCAATTCTATGCGCGCACCTATTTTTGTTTTTATTTATATGAAACCAATAACTGTGATAAGATTTAAATTACTGACATAGACGCATAGACGTATCTGGTTGGTATGTGCACTTCAGAACGCGGACCTTCGCAGATTTTTATAGCGACCAGAGCATTGTCTTTGACAGACTCTTCTTTTATATTCTATCTTCCTACGCGTTATCTCGCAAAGGTTTTTTTTTAGTATGTTTTATTAGTGGCACCTCTGTGGGGCCCTTACAATTTATCGCTGCCATTGATTGGCAACAAATATTAAAATCAATCGATTTAACATCATCTCTACGCCGCAGTTCCTGTAACTTTAAGATCAAACAAAGCCGTGTCCAGTAAAAAAAATCCCTTGTGAAAACCTCCCCGCCCTTTTGACCCCCGACAAAAATTCCGAGGTAATAAAATCCTGCCCATTTTGATCCCGACCGAAAAATCCCTGTAACAACAAATTTGCCTTACACAAATGTATGCAAATCCTACAATTCATAAAGATTATTGGTTGTGCATGTTCAACTCAGGCTTGTCACTCCTCATCATCCGTCGCTGCGCCATCATGGAACTAATAAAGTCAGTGGCGTAGCTACGTTAGGTGGGGCCGGTGGCAAATTGACCCTTGAGGGCCTCCCTCGTTATTATGCAAGATGGCTCATAAAAGTCACACGAGCTGAAACATTTCTAAGTCCATAATTTTTCTAATTTTTTTTGTATTGTTGTTACAGTAAAAATATACTCCTGTAAAGTGGTCCCTATTCTCAATTAAAAAAAAACAAAAAACTTGGAAAACACTTTGGATTTGAGAAATTTTTCAGCTCGTGCGTTTTTTTATGGTCCACCATATTTTTTTTTATTGATAGGGGGATGGACGGACAGGAGGTCTCGAAATTCATTATTAAAATACAGTTTACGTAAAATTAAATAGCTGGTGAGCTATAAAAGAGACTTTTTTTAAATCTAAATAATTTTTTCTTTCGGGAGGGGGGGGGGGGGTACCCTAAGGCTGGGGACCGGAGGCCTTCTGCTACGCTGCTGAATACAGTTAAACAAGGGTCTTACAAAATTTTGCTACATGGGGAATATGTACACCATACAGAAAGAAAAAAAAACAAAAGCGCATATCCGCTGGTACTGTGTAAAGTGTAGTAGTTTAAAGTCCCCTGGGGAGTTTATCTACGGATGCAGAAACGGCTACGAAACCTGTGCTTGCGTTTTGACGAAAGGGAAATTGACATTCCAGATATTTTACACGCAGTAGGGCACAACATTCACCAGCGTCAAGACGAAACTTAACCAATACAAAGTTGTCAGATATTTTTTTTTCCCATATAGAAAAGAAAATTTTCGGCCTGTAGCACCTTCTTTTTAGGGGTGTTTTGGCTCGGGGTATTTTGACTCGAGGTTTTTTTACTCGGGTTTTTTTTTACTTCGGGATTTTTTGTCCGGGGCGGGAATTTTTTATCCAGGGATTTTTTTTATCTAGACTCAAACAAATCAGTCACTATGCGTAGAGCTGCGGTCAATAGGCTATACGTAAAACTAATCATATCAAAAACCAAAACTGGTAAAAGGGAATGCTAATCTTCCCTGTAACGATATTGTGACTTCAGTCTCGGAATTTGCTTAGATCGCTTATCATAAAATCAGAACCTCCTTCTTCTCCCCCACCAATTTCTACTTGTAGTTGGCATCCCCGGTTTTTTTTTTATAAGCTTTATGTAATAAGGCCTAGTCCTAGGCACGTTATTTTCAGTTATATGAAAGATTTTTTAAGTGTGTTTAGTGAAATAAACAAAAATAAAAAATAAAAAACTTGTACCCTATGTATTTGCTAAAAAAAACAACCTATAAATACCTATGTTTTAAATTTTATGGTCAATTTTTTAATCTACATTCTTTAGTGGAGGCCTGCGAGGCCTCGTTATTAAAATGAAACGGGTAAAACGAAGAGTAACTGTGATGTTTTTCTTCTGATCATGATGTGGAACAGTAGATATTGATTCCTTCTTAGGGAGTTCATTGTAGCTTAAAGCCGAAAAAGCAAGTTTCTAACAATAATCTTGATTTTCCCCGCTTTACAGAGGGAGCTGTTGGGCGGAGCCAGCGTCGGGGCGTTCGTAAATCACACGAGTTGATCCCGGTCATCATCCGTGACGCGAGGGGCCTTCTCCCGCCAACGAAAGACGGACGGGCAAGGGGCTTAGAGTCAACTTCCGGTGCCATCACACACCGCCCGCTAGAGGGCGCATTAAACACGCCGCGATGAGTCTGTGATCCCCTCTCGGGTTGGAGGATTGTAATAAATTAAGTATCATTAACGCCGCAAATGATTACATCCATCATAAGAAAAACAAGGCGAACGGTTTGGTTGCCTTGCTTGCTGTCTCGTTTTTATAGCCGTGGAGAAAGAGAGTTGATAGCTGGCGAAAAGATCACCACCCGTACTCTCCACTCCACCACAAAAGCTGAAGGGAGTGAATGGTCTAGGTTGTATATAATATATGTCTACTGTTTGGCGTGACGGCGGCCATATTGTTTTGTGCCAAAGTCGGGAACCGGAGCGCTGTACAATAATTGTAACAGCGCTCTATAACAAATTTATGAATGGGAACGAATTTGAAAGGGTCGTTTTTATTCAATCAGTGTCAGTGGAGTTCGTCGTGGATAAATGAGATGTTCATAAAAAAAAGTTGTAGATGTGGTGTGAAATCCGTTGGCCTTTTACCATATTGCGACTCATCTCTCCGAAGGTTGAACGCATTCGTCTGGCATATAAAATCGCTTGAAGATAGCACACGACCGAGACCGAAAGACCATAAATTTAAATTTTATGTACATTTCGAGTGCTCATGTCTATAACGATTAAGTGAACATTGGCTCAGCAAGAGAAATGCGAGTAAGAACTTATTCATTGTCGATTGCTGACCTGGAAGCCTTGCACGACGAATTTTGTGGAGTATATTGTTTGTCGATTTTGCTTAAAGTAACATCAATAGAAGTTGAAGACGACTTCATTGTAAGCCTATTCAGGTATGACTTCATTGAATAAACCAGGGCCGTAGCGAAGGGTACTTGGTTGGGTGGGGGGGGGGGAGTGACTCTCATTTTGCCAACTCATCATATGATTTTGCCAATTGGTTTAAAGAATGCCAGTAGTGCTGCCAGTAAAGTACTTTTGAAGGGGCCTGCCAAGCTCAGCTAGGGGGTCTGGGGGAGCGCTGTAAGTTCCCCCAGTGAAGCTTAAGGCTTTTTGTGCTATTTTAGTGCCTGTTTCTAGCCTCCAGTGAACACTGAATCAACAAATTGTCAAGCAAACTTTGGTTAGTTTTTTTATTCATTTTTTAGGATGATAGGTTTCGTAAAAATTTTATTGTGACTAAATCATGTTTTTTTTAGATTTTTTTTTCCCAAATTAAATTAAACCGAGTTCAGTTTAGTATTATATAAACAGGCCAGCTGGCCATTGACGATTGAGGGTTGACTTAATTGTACATTTTGGACTTTTAGGCTACAATGAATGACGACGACTCCTGTGTGCAAGCATAGGCAGCAGGTCAGGGACAGAATTTTTTTTTAAATTTACTATCGAAAGGTGAAAAATAATGAAATTTTTTTCTCAGTTGTATCCCAAACAACTACAAGCCTAGAGGTATCATTGCAAAAAAAAAAACTTTCATATTTTTAAACAAAAACATGCTCCAGTTTTTAAATAATGGAGCGTCGAAAGACAAAAGAAATGGCGAAACTTTTTACCTCAGTTTTGTCCAAAACAACTTGAGGTATTATTGGAGAAGAGCTTCCAATTTGAAATCAACATGCTCCAATTTAATTTTTTTCCATTGATTCAGGGGATCTTGGGGACCAGTCATTATTTATGGTCGTGGGGGTGGGGGTGGGAAATGAAAATGTGACAACTAAATTTTCGATGACTCCCCCTTCAAGACCTGGAAAAAACCTTTATTCCCCCACCCTAAGGTCCAAAAATGATGTGACCACCCCCAAAGAAATATTTTACACCCATCTTTTGTCGAGATTGCTACAAAAGTATGATGAACATACTGTTTGCTTGTATGACCACATCCTAACATAGTCAGCACCTGAAATACAGAAGACGCCAAGAAACCAGGTGCCAAGGCTTTTCTATAAAGTTTTCTGAAAAAACTGTACTTCCAGTAATAGTATTATTAGTTTCAAAACCTTGTAAACAGCATGGGGGGGGGGGAAGCTGAGCCGTTTTTGGAAATTTTGACTGCTGAAAGTGCCATTTTTGTGGTTCAAAAATGACTTTTTTTTTCCAGTTGGTCAGTGTGTTTTTGACTTCCCCCTTTTGACGGGACCAGAAAAATGTATGACCTCTTCCTTGAGAGGGTCCAAAAACTTCATGACCCCTCCGGCCTCCCCGGTGATAAATAATTACCGGTCTCGGAGGGTAATTTTTTTCCCTCATTTCGTGGCCTTTGGATCACTTTTGTCCTTTAATATGGGACCTTATGAACTCTTATCGTCAAATTTTGGACCTTCGAAATTAACAAGTGTAAAATTTTTAACAATTTTCATTTGAAAAATGTAGTTGTTTCTGCATTAATACAAATTCAAATTTAGTGGCGATAGGTTAACAGAAAATCAAACAGCTAATTCAATTTTTCCAACTCGGTTTTTGATTTTGTCAACTGTACCCGATTTTCATGAAGTACAGCTTTAGTTCACGTTACTGTTTTAACTAAAACTAAGGCACTGATGGACTAGCAGATGAACTAGTAAATCAAATAGGCAACTCTGCATTAATGTTTTAGATTTATTTGATATCACAACTTCAGACGGCGATAACTTGGCAGTAGTCCTTCGCAGAGTTTGTTTTATGCAGTTTGTTGACATTTCTGCTTTACCTAAGAAACGTTTTAAATCCTGGCAGTGATGTTGTGTTTTGGTATATTAATATGCCAGTAATTTTATACCCTCCTAAAATACCAGTTACGAGTTGCTCCACGCTAAAACCCCTTCTGAGCGGCACTGTCTAGTCTAACAGAAAAAGAACTATAGGAAGTAAAATAGCAACTCAGTTTTTAGTTTTGCCAACTGTGTACGATTTTCGCGAAGTTAATTGTTATCACGACTTCAGACTCGGTGAGGCTACAGTTTTGTCCACTTTTTTGTTTTTATTTTCTACATTATCCGTGATACTTATAAGTTATGGTGGTGACATAACAAACAAAACGGCCAAGTCAATTTTCAATTTCGCTAACTACGGCAAATTTTCGCGGACTTCTTTCCCCCCACTCCTTACAGCTTAGCTATGCAGGGAAGCAACCAGAAATGATCAGTGGCAGCGTTTCAGTTACTCCCAAGCTACACAGAAGTGTTGCGAAAACTGATGGGAAAAAAATGTATTGTAAACTTTACTTTCAAACTGACGTAATGATGATAATAATTAACCAGTACTCGTGGAAACTGGAATTTGCAGTGAAAATTTGTCGGATTTTGCCAACTCGACAACTCGAATGTTACCAACCGTATGCAAATTCTCCTCAATCCCCCCCCCCCCTGTTATTAACCCATGTTGTGGCCCCGAGGGAGACCTTGGAAGATGGCCCCCTCACCCTGACAAGGGGCCCCCAACCCCTCATCCTAATACGAGGTCCGCTCACACTGAAATGGGGGCCCCTTCACTCTAATATGAGGCCCCTGTGGCAAGGCCAAAGCAAGATTTTGTGAATGCGATAAACGAGCAACTATGATGCAGCTCTTTGCAGCTTTCTATGATACCACGAGGAACGATAAACTATACTGAGTGCAAAATAAAAATAAATCCTTCTCCTAATATTAAAATTGCTTCAAAGCAACAGTGGAAGTGTTGTCAATAGTGAAAAGTATATAAAAAAAATATTTCGCATAATGAGAATTGCGTTGTTGGGGGACCCGTTTGGGCTCCTACTTCACTGGGACCCTGAGGCAACTGCCTCAACTGCCTCGTGGGTAATAAGCCTCTGCCCTGATGTACTGTTCAACTTGTTCTCATTACCAATGATGTCATGTTAATCTTGCTTCAATTTTTTGTTTTGTTTTTAGTAGATTTGATGCGTTGTTCAACTTGCTTTCGTCATAGTTGACACATCAACTTGTTTTCAGTAACTTGTTGCATTGTTTAACTGTTTTCAGCACCACTGATACGTTGTTCAACTTGTAAGCAACAGTTGACATATTAACTTGCTTTCCTTTACACGTCGTTCAAACTGCTTATGACCATGGTCGCAGCAACCGGGTGAGGAGGAGGGGAGATAGGGGAGCTCCCACCCCCCGTATTGTCCAAAAAAGCATAAAGATGGCAAAATCGTGTTGTCGAGTTGGCAAACTTGGATGAATTTTCACTGTAAATGTTCGTTTACACCAATACTGATTAATTAAAGGCGAGTTGCCACCAAATTAACATCTGCAGCATCTAGCCCTATTGAGTTTTTCTACACTGCAAGCAAAGGAATGCACAAAGCAATACCTTTAAATACTGTACAACAAACACATTCGTCTCCTTAATTATTGAGTACAAATGTGGGACGTCCTCGTGGCCTGGGAGCAAGTGTAAAGGTTAACGACATTAGTGTCACTAGATGGCGCCAGGATTTTTTTTTTATATTCTACCGTGGCGCCATCTAGTGGCATTAATAACCATTAAACTTTACAGCTTGCTTCAAGTTACACGAGGACGTACCAAATTTTTACTCAGTAATTCAGATGGCTCGTGGCTTGTTTTGTTGTATTAAAAGCTATTTCTTTGTGCATTCCTTTGCTGGCTGCGAGCAAGCGCTAGAGTGAACTAGATAGCGCTCGATGGCGCTAGATACTCCAAACTTTTGTTTAGTGGCAACCGGCCTTTAATAATCATTATTCAATCAGCTGGGAGGGAAGTCTGGTTTACTACACGGTGCTTTGTATACCCTTGGTATTTTTCAGAAAACTTACATAAATTTGCCGAGTATAGTCTGCGCTTAAGTTCCGCTGCCCCTAGTGGCAAGCTGTTCGCTTCCCTGCTTGCCTCAGAGCGCAGCTGGTAACGTCTGTACGGCGGAGTGCAGTGACTGTGAAGACACCAGGTTAGAGTGTTCCAAACTCAAAAACGGGGAAAAAAGAAGAGCCTTGCAAAAGATTTTCATATGTGCCAAAACTAAAAACTAAGTAGGGCCTTTGTTTGCTAGTACAATGTAGTTACTCTTCATTACTATGATGTAAACGATGTCTTAGTTAATGAAAGACCGTGGACAAAATATGTTCAAAGGAAAACTTTGTACCACCGAGTTTTCGCCATTTAGAGTTGTAGTTTCAATTAAGTTCACTAAAATCGTGCACAGTTGGGAAAATTAAAAATTGAGTTAGCCATTTTATTTGCTAATATTCCTACTTGCTGTGAGCATCACCAGCTAGATTTATAAACATTTCAGGTATAGCAGAAACGTCGGCCAAAACACTTATTAAGTTTTTGTTGTTTCAAGTTACGATATCAATAAACTTCGCAAAACTTGTGCACGTGTGTCTTAATGTTAGACCATCACTGCCGTGAATTAAAATGATTTTTAGTTAAAGCAGAAGCTTCAACTAAATCTGTACAAAACAAAATCTGTTAAAGATGCCCACCAAGTTTCGTCGTTTGAAGTTGTGATAACAAAATCAGGAAAATTATCAAATCGGGCGTCATTTCCAAAATTGAAAACTGAGCTGGAAAAACCTGGTTGGCCATTTGAGTTGTAGTATCCCTTTATTTGATCGACTATTGCCACCGCGATTTAAAAATACTTCTGAATTAATACAGAAACGAAGTAAATTTTTCTAATAAAAGCTCGGAAATTTTGCTAAGTTTTCTTCAAACTTAAATTATTATGTGTTAGTGGTAATGTATTTTTTAATAAAAAAAATCATTATTTTAGCTGCAATCTGTTAATTTAATGTGCAAAGAAAATGTTTAAAACAAAACAAACAAAAAACAGAAATAAGGCACAATTTAGCTTTTACGAAACCTGTCAAGCTAAAGGATGACTAAGAAAAACAACCGAAATTTGCTGAAAATGCGTTCCAAACGCGCTATTGGAAGGCTAAAAACAGGCACTAAAGCAGCGTAGCCTAAAATACTTCAGCCGAACCTAACTGGGGGAGCTCACAGCGCTTCCCCAGGTTCCCTAGTTGGGTTTGTCACACACCTTTTAAAAAATTTTCCTGCACCTCCCCTGTAAATTTCAAAACTAGTTAGAACAATCAAGCCGAGTTGGGAAAATGGGAGTCTGTCCCCTACGCACCAACCAAGTGCCCTTCGCTACAGCCCCGTTCTTATCACCGCTGATGCATTGCTTAACTTGCTCTAAGCACCACTGATACGTTGTTCAACTTATTCTCAACAGTTGACACATTAACTTGTTTTCCTTTGACGCATTGTTCAAATTGCTCGGAACACCACTGGTGGATTGTTTAATTTGCTCTCAGTACCACTGACACGTTGTTCAACTTGTTCACAACAGTTGATATACAAACTTTTTTTCTTTTGATGCATTGTTGCTGTCAGTACTACTGATGCATTATTTAACCGACTTTAAGAACAGTTGATGCGTTAACTTGTTTTCATTATCTTTGAAGCATTGTTGAACTTGTTATGAGTACAAGGATGACACATTTTTCATAGGACGTTGACACATGTTTTACCTGCTCTAAGCTCTGCTGAAGCGTTGCTTGCTCAAAGGTCGGTTGTTACAGTCTCACACTAGTACAATGTTGAGAAGCCGAAAAGCCTCAACGAAGCCTGTTGACAGAAAAGCCTCATACGTTGATGTCGGACTGTTGTTTGTATGTATCGTAAAGGGGAAGGCGTTTGTGGAGGCATGGGATTGATCTCACATATATATAACTATGTCACTGAGCAACGTAGCATTTAAAAACCTATGCGTAGCGGAAGTACGATAATTTGTTTAAACTAGTAGCAGCCTTTCAATTAAACGGGTTGTGGAATGAAATGGAACTTTCCCCGTTTGGTTTCATAACTCCCAACCCCTTCATTAGGGCTGTTGAATCACGTCTTCCGTAAATTGGAGTGATGTTGCGTTATGGCACGCACATCTCCCATTTCAAGACTTATGTTAGCACAGTCCAGGATGTGGTGGAAACCGAAGTCAATATTTTAGACCCTTGTTCAGTGACGAGGTGCACGGAAGCGGGGTGGGGGGGGGGGGAGGTGGTAGGAGGGGGAGGGTTGAGTTTCCTTTTTCTACCACCAGAGGCTAAAAAATGAATCATGACCGAGTGGTAAAACATTTTACTCAGTTGTCCAAAAGGACTACAAGTCTGCAAGCCTACAAGATAGTCGAATTTGTGGACCCCATTAGAGAGTGCCGGTAGTCTCTACTTTGTGGTGAAGCCTAATCCTCGACCGAGGGGAGGTAAATAGTATGATCCTATTAGGCGTGGTTAGGCTTTGCCCCAACGCAGAAATTGTCTTCCCTGCCTTCCCTGATATGTACCCAGAATTGGATTTTCTTCTTCGCTCATGCAATGGCAGACACCTACAGGATTGTTGTAGGAAAAGCTTTTGTGTTTTAAAGCCACAACATTTTCTTTGAGTTTCTTTTTCTTGGTTTGGACACCTTAGCGCTACTTACGTCCGCAAATTCGATACCTTGGGGACAGTTTTGATTTCAACTTCGATCCTTCGAAATTTAATACCTACGTCTTTAAAACGTACGATGGGCGTGCGTGTTTGTACGCCTACTCCTCCAAAATTAAGGCCCCTGTATACGGAAGGTGAAAGTAGCATGAAATGAAAGATAATTAAATTACTATTCTAAAGAGCTTATTTTCATCTCTATAATTGGATTCTTTGACCCTCAAATACGCTGAAAACTTCTCTGAACTCTGTTTCATGACGTCAGAGTTTGATCAAATAATTTACTGCTCAGGCAAACCAATCAGAAAGAAACTTGGTAAAAAAAAAACCACACCTGAAATGGCGATATGTTTCAGCAACAGGCTGCAAAGACTTCAAAATTGGATGGCTTCAACTCGTTGGACGTTTGGAGAAAGAATACCTGTAGGTTTTAAAAGATGACAATCATTTCTGTTTCTGAATCACGGAGGTGCGCGGATTATGGGCTGCAGATATTCTAAGGAATGAGATGAACGAATTGTGAGCAATAACTATAACATTGCTTGGGACCTAATAATCAGGTCCATTATTATTGCATTTGCTATGTGCATCGAACAAACTGTATGAAGCATGGATCGAGTGCTAACAGACTGAGCGAAGCGAACGATATGGGTAGTTGCTTCTTAAAACATCCTTTTCCCCAGAATTGCTTATGGATCTGAGTTCTGTAGCGGGCTAGTGTAAGGCACCTTATATGTAATCTTTTGTATTAGCTCTTAATGATGAACGCAAGGATTTCATCTGCACAGTAACATAAAAGTAGTAACCAGCGTAGCTAAAGCGATTAAGTGAGAATGTTAACCGCACTCATTCGGAAATTATCGCCGAATTATACGAATAAGCTAAACCATCATTGTGACATTTCGGCTGAAAACGATTAGGAAAAGCGAGGTAATTCCTTTTGATCGCGACTTGAATGAAGGTGTTACGATGCTTCAGAACCGTCGGAAGTAGGCTAAATCATTGAGCGGAAGCGGCGGAAGTGAGGTCTGCTTCCGGTTGGCTGGCTGGCTCGCTCGCTGCCGGAAAGAAAATGTCTTCCTTAGCTGAGCTGGGACAAAGCACGACCTTGTTGAAGGCTGAACAGATTCTTGAACTGGGGAAAAAATATGGATAAATGCCCAATACGTTTTGTCGATTCTATGAATGAACAGCCTAGTAAATGTAAACGTGGTTGTGGATTATTAACCAACCTATATTGCTTAAAGGAAACCCACATATAGATTTAATTAAAGAGTAATCACCAATCTACACCATGCTGTTACGCGTTGATCGGGGCAGGGCTTCATATATACTGGCCGGGTTCGTACGCCAAGTGAAAAAGCTGGAAATGTCTGAAATTTAATTAGGCCTTTTCCAGGCATTGAAAGGAATGGAATCTTGACAGATCGCCAATAGCAGACAGAAACAACCTGGAATTTGTTTTAGATGAAGATGGACAAACCCTGTACTGAAGGTACAGAAATATTTTGTATTTATTACGTGTCTCTTTAACGGATTCTAATAAATTCCCAAAATGTGTAATTCCAAAATAATTTTGCAAGACGAGTAGAATTGCAAAATGGTTGCCTCGCAATAGGCAGATGAACCCGCAAACACATACAACAGCAAAATTTGAATTTGGTGTTTATGTACTTGTGCGTTCAAATGCCTCGAAAGAGGCAACCATTTTACAAGCTCTAAATGTGAGTTTTAAATATATAAAATATGAAATTAAGCCTGACGACCCCATTCACTGGCAAATAATTAAAAAAATCGTGGAATTACTGTATCACTAAAATATTTTGACTTCTTTGTTAAACTGCTAAAAATACTGTAAGCAATTTATCATCATTGTTTTCAGGCCTCGATTTAGAAATTTTAGCTGAGCGCAAAACTTTACTGTCCTGCGTGGCAACCTACGCATCAATTGCAATCTTTTAGTGTCTCTTAATATAGCGCTTATCCGCAGACCTCCGTGTTAAAACTTAGCGCATGTTGTACGTGTCTTGGTTTGTGTGGTCGATCGGTCTGTTTTGCTCGTATTCAACATGTGTGTGTTTTTGACGTTATTGTCGGTTAGGTCAGTTCAGTTGCGTTAGCTCGAATTTCACCGGGCAGGACTTGAGTTTCATGCAGGAAACGAGTTTCAGTTTAGGTTCGGACACAAACATACGATAAACGCTATTGCAGCGACGTATTTAGCTTGGTCACGCCTGGCCCTATAAAACCGTCAACCAGTCTTTTAAAAATGGTAGATTTAGTCTGCTACCGACGGGAAATTAGGGTCGATAAGTATTATTATTTTTTAAACGAATATTTTATTGATTAAATGCATATACGTTCATAAAATGTGGGAGTATTAACTCTCACTTTGTATTCCTTCGCTTGTCACAAGGTCGTCTGGAAAGAAGCTGCAGATTTAGTTTCCTTTTTCCAGGTTCTCCAAGACATTTGCGTTAACATCGCCAAAATCTTATTTACCAACGCAGTGCCAAGAGGCATTAATTTCCCCATGCGTGAAACAACGTAACCCACGATTTTGTTAGTGGGGGTTTGAATTACTCCATTGCGTGCTAAATGTAACTTTTTAACTAAATCAAATATGAGCTTTTGTGGACGAAATGCCTTCACACGTCTCACGGTTGAATTTTGACAAACGACTCGTTTTCTTTCATGGTCGGTATGACTCTTGATAACCCAAGCCCCCATGTTATCAATAATAAAATAATGTTTTTTTATTTGATGAAGGAAAGGGAAAAAAATATGATAGTCGTGTTTTAATTTTTTTTTATGCTTTGCTTTCTTTCATGATCATAAATCCTCTACAATGTTTGTCACAAGAAAATTAACGTCGTTTGTCAAAGTCGGGCTGGAGAACACACCACGTGCCTAGTGAACTTCAGGATTTTGTAGCCGTTAGAAAACCTCTGAGAAGCATTGACAGAACCATGATTTTTAACAACCTTGCATGTAAAATGGGGCCTCCTGACCGGCAATTAAAATCAACGTGTGCGTACAAAGTCGAAATTTAATTTTCAACCAGTTATTCCCGGTCTTGGTCACAATAAAATATGATTTAAGAGAATGAAAACATTAAAACGATGCTGCCCAGTAGCAGAATCGGTCAGGACGTTCTATTTTACTTGTACCCTTCAACCAAGAACTTAAGTTTTCACAACCTTACGTGCTATGTGAAATGATACCTGATGAGTGAACTGACAGTGAACTGATAGTGAATGAAGTTGGAGTTAGATTGGAACGTGCTAAAAGAAGACAATATACACAACAACAATCAACACATCCATACATCCCTAGCACTCCTCCTAGGCCACGTCTTCGACTCACAGAGCTGTACTGCCTGGTTTGGTACCGATCCCTACAAATCCAGGGGTCGATTATTACCGTCTTCGTAGGCGGGTTTATTGGTCTTAAATACCTTGCTAGTGACGCACTTACCCAGTGATAGAAGCAAGGTGCACCTGATTGCCGCTAGTCGTCCCGGTTGTTGCGGTGTGCTCTGCATCTATCTGCAGGGAGCACCGCGCTTACAACTAGGCGACTACAAGATTAAACTAATGTTAATACTAAGGCTGTACCGAGCACATTTTTCCTGCCGAGCCGATCCCGAGCTGAGCGCTCAAAAAATGCCTGGTACACCGAGCGTAACCGAGCCGATCAGTGGTGCCGAACAGAACCGATCACAGGGTGCTGGCGGGATTACCAGCTTTTTTCACATTTTTCACATTCAACTTTTCATTTATTTCATATTCAACTTTTCATTTTTTTCACATACTTGCTTTTTATTTGTCTTACTCACATACCTACTTTTCATTTTTGTACCACTATTTATTCGTTTTCATATACCGGTACACACCAGTTTCATATTTTCCAGTAGCCATTGTAATTTCTCTGCAATGTCACTCAAGAGAGCGAAAGCGAATTCATAGCAATTCCGGTAATAAACCATTCAATTTTTTTTCCGTGTTCTAACAACAGACAACTCTCCGTAATTCCAGGCCCAAAATGAAGACGGATAATTTGACTGTTTTTTTACTTCGATAATGCGTTTTGCTTTTTTACACAACACTCGTGTTTTTTACATTTTCCCCTTTTATTTTACTACTGGCCAATTTTCAAATTTTTCATACCGGCAGCATCCCTGTAATCAGCACACGCTAAATGCCAAGCAGGCTTCTACATAGAACAACAATTCTTTTCACTAAAACAGCCTGGCGTATCAGCAACCATAGGCTACTATTAGTTTCGCACACTGTAATTGATGACGTATGGACATAATATCTGGTATGGCCAATATTAACAACCAAATGGCCTAAAAAAGAGCCTTCCGCTATAAGGCACTGCTGCGGTTACCAAGCGTAATATGAAAGCGAATGACCGAAAAAGCATAAAAAAAAGAGTTAAATCTGCACGAATTACCTGCAAATTTTTAGTTAATTATTGAATTCCGTGGTAGTCCTTCAACCTTCGTGCAGCAGGAACCATGCATAGATCATAATCATCGACTGGAATCCCCCAAAATGAAGCTCGCATTGAAGGTCCAGTGGTCACAGAATCACGCGCCAAGACTAGGCACGAGCCACGTTGCTCGGCTCGGTTAAATGGACGTCATTGATAGGTATACCGAGATTGCCGATCATGCTCTGCTCGCCGAGAATCGGCTCGGCAGCTCGGTATCGGCACAGCCTTAGTTAATACCAAGACTGGATAGGTTTAGGACAGTTTGGGAGTGCAGAGATATACGACGTAAACATGAGAGTTGCTATTGCAATAGATTGCACCTAGAGGGTGCTAGGTTTTTTTTTTTACTTATGATTTTCTGATCACTCCGTGCCTAAGGGAAAAATTACTTTGTGCATTTGGTCTGGTTTGTCCTTCTACGTACATGTGAGTACTTGTTCGAAACGTTAATTAGGCGAAAAGTAGGCCTGTTTACACGTAGCTTCGCCCGGTAGACTGTCAGTTTACTACAGCCATAGGCGCATTTACGCAACGAATAGCTTTTGTATTCTCACAGCTGAAATTTAATCGCAAAGGCACCATCTAACAACGATTCCAGGATTAACTAAATCTGACATCTTTTGAGAAAATGCTTGCAGTCTTAGAAATCCTGACAAAACAATTTTCCCAATCACTTCTAAATTCAATTGTTGACTTGTCTCGTTGCGAGCTAGAACTTCGCCGCCTCTAGCTGCGAGAATGCAAAGGCGAGTTGTTGCGTAAACGCCCCCTAACATAACCAGAGAGTAACGCCCGTACCACAGCTTCCCACATAAGTAGTGCTCAAGCAATTACTTGGGCAAGTAGTACTTGAACTGTAAGTAATGACTTGAGTAATGGTCGTACCACTGCTATCAAACTTGAGCATTACTTGGTCAAGTAACACTCCTAAGTAGTGCTTGTGGCTTATCGTGTAACCACACCTGGAAACGGTGGCTGTGAGCCTCCGTAGTTCAGCTGCCAGCACGCCCCAACAAAATGCAACCACACGCGTTTGTTAATTTTTTTCCCGTAGCTCATACCCAGAAGGGTCACCCGCTACATCTAGATAAAATGGAAAATTATCAATTCATCATAGAATCAGAAAATCTTAACAATCGTTAGCATAATAATAATAATAAACTATACCGATATCCCCACGCTGGTCTAGCTGGTTCCTGCATTCGTGAGTGAAACATTTTACTAGGCATCATGAAATGAAAGCGGGCGGCCCGCCCCCCCCCCCACCTCGGACCCCCCGGCCCCCCCCCCCCCCACCATTGGAATCAATGGTGTTTTGTTTTGTTAGGGTAGTAAATAGCGTTTCAAGCTTATTGTCAGTGTGGCTGAATTTCTAGTTTTTTCGTTTTGATACCAAGCGTGATATTAACCCGAAAGTGATTATTACTCAACCAACTTTTCAGCTCGGCTGTAATAGTCGGCATATTGAAGCAAGATTTCCTACGTTACTGATTGTCACAGGGTACATCCGTTCGCATTGTCAGCCGCTTGCCCCCTTCCATTGTTAGCCCCTTTATTTAATTTGAGCCGTTTTTATTGGCTGTTTCCTCATTGTTTAGTTTATTTCCGCATTTTCATTGGCTATCATGAACTCTGATGTGGTCTGATCACTGATATGTTTTGATAGCAAAAAATGCATCCCCACAAGCGAAATATATTAGGAAATAATTCTCCAATCAAAAGTAAAAACGGACACCATGAGATTGTTGTTTACCAGCAACAATGACGTTTACCCACCAAGTTACAAGTCGATTATACTAGTGGTCATGCTCTAACGCTCAAAGTACTATTTTTGTTTGTTCACGCAATGTTGCCAGTAACAGCAACTTACGAGGCTGGTGTCCGGACTTTTCGTCCCGAACTGCCGGCAGGAGCTTTTTATTTTCACTAATTTCTTTTTTGAAAAAGTCAACAGACTACAGTTCTGATTTCGCACACCTGCACACGACAATGACTGGTGGGGGTTTCGGATTCCCTGTCATTTTGCTCAAGAACCACCCCCACGGTACTGATAATAAGAGAAGAGAGGAAAGGAAGGTGTTGGGAATAGCTGAGAACTTCAAACTCAGTATCTACGCATCTCATCTCCGATAGCATTCTATAGCCTAACCCAGTTTCGTGTTCCATTCTGAATCCTCCTCAGTCAGAACTGCCGGGAAATAACTGTCGTTTGTAGGTATGAGCAATCAGAACTGTGGTCTGTTGACGTTTTCAAAAAAGAGATCAGTGAAAATAAACGGTTCCTCCGGTATTTCAAGACGAAAAGTCCAGACACCAGACTCTCAAGTGTTACTGGCAAATAACGTTGTGATGGGCAAACGAAAATATTATTTAGAGCGTTAGAGCACGACCACTAGTATAATCGACTTGAAACTTCGTGGGTAGATGCATCTCGTTTTCCTGCGACGTTCTAGTGCATCCTCCAACCATAGTGACCCCTTAGGTCAGCGCTATAGGAAATAACGTTGCTTGGATCTCTGCCCCGAAGTTGGCTTCTCCTTGTACAGTCGACAAAACAGAAAAAATGAAAAGTGCTTCGATCACTGCAAATATCAGCATGCATGCTGGGCTAAGTGGCACAAGTGCAGCAACGAAGTAGTTTCAGCCATATATCTTTTCTATACGCAAAGTTTAATGCCTCCATCGGCAAAAACGGTTACTTAAGTCTACTCATGACAGGACTTGACCATTTACTCAGATCCAGGCATTACTTAGTGTTCAGGTAGGGGTTTTGAGACAGCAGTGGTAGGAGACGATAACTTAAGTCATTGCCTAAGCAAAGGAATGAATTCATTGCTCAAGTAACAGATAGTGGTACCAAACTACTACTTAAGAAGCAATTCCGACTTAAGTCTTTGCTTAAGTACTCCTAAAACACTGCTGTGGTACGGGCGTAATTCCATTCCCAATTAACCCTCCCTAATAGAAATATAATGTACGCTGTACTTTGCATTTAGGTATTGCTGGAGCAGGGAATCGGAGCAGGGAATCTATCGCAGAGTTAAAATAACTTTTTTTCGAATGGAGTAACCGACCAAATTTACGTCATCTGTGGTTTGACCCTTCTCCGTTGAAATCTGTGTGTCCAAAATTAATTTTTAGAATTAAATTGAGAACAGCTGAAAGTCTCTGGCTTAATGGCTTTCATTCGTGATTTTTGTCGGTGTTTTTGTTTTTGTTTTTACTCTTCTTTTGTTGTCATGAGAAGTAGGGGGTAGCAAACGCAACTTTTATTTACAATAAATTACGCCTATTTTACGTTTTGCTTTACCGTAACGGGTACAATATTAACGGGACTGGTTAGCTGGTTTTGGATTTTACTTGCAAGTTGGGGTCGAGTCGGTTCGGATAATGTTCATAGATTCGTGGGTTGGGTTACGCACGTTAAGTTCCTTACACACATTCCTCCAACACACGCTACTACAGAGTGGGTTTGAGTCTCAGTGGGCCGTCCATAAATTACGTTATGCAAATTTTGTCTTTTTAAAATTGTAACTCTTCCTGCAATCCTACCCTTTTACAATGCGTTACAACGTCAGTTAAGAACTAGGCCGTTATAAGAGAGGACGGTGGAGTCCAACTCTGAGTCCACATTAGGGAGGGAAGATTGAAAGCCAGTATTACGCTAGTATTATACCTTTTACCACTACTTTTTACTATTACATTTTACTACTACTAGTATTACACCTTTTTAGAGGTGGGTGCGGGTCGGGGTGGTTTACGGTTCGGGTCGGTTCCAACAAAATAATTACTGCGGTCTGCGGGCAGCTGCGGTTTAAAAAATAAAATTACGTGCGGTTTAGGGTAAACTGCGGGTAAACCGCGGGTGAACCGCAGCTAAAATAGATAACCGCTGATACCCTCGTGTCATAGAAAATGCGAAACTATCGTGGCTATTATTTGCTTTTTTTCCTTGATTCCCTTCACCACTAGGTGAACGCAAGGCCAATTGAGGTAGAAAATGCAAGCCCGAAACCGAAGCTTCAGTGCGCCGTCAATAGCAGATTAAACCGTGCAAACAGCAAATGCACGCTTGAGGAGAAGAAAGGGACGCACGCTGTCAAGATTTTTTAAAACTTATTTTTAACAAACTAAAAAAAAAAAATACTTTAAAGAACAAACAATAATAATCAACTCAAGAACGGCGTTTGTTGAATTATAACAATGTCTTCGTGTGGCTTTCTTTTGTTACCAATATTTTTTTTTCGTAATCAATGTCTTCATAAAATTTTTATTTGGCGGTTAACCGCGGGTAAACCGCGTTCGGGTCGGGTCGGGTTTTATTATAGCACACATTTGCGAAGTTGGAAAGTAGTTACTTTGTGGAAATGAGGGGATAAACTTCAAAGTCTGTTCCTGGTAAACAGTAACGATCCCACAACTTCATGCAATCACTTTAAATTTAATTTTCGAGAACAATTGTAGTTCTCTTGTTCACCTACAGCATTAAAAACAAACACAAACACTTAAAAACCACAATTTCGCACCATTTAAAATGTCAGCAGACCACCAATACTTACAATTTCTGGAAAACAGTTTAAAATTTTTTCACACAACATCTAACGGGCTAATTTTTCCCGACGCCATCTTTGAAAGATCCGACCACAATGATCTTTATTTCCTCACCATGGGGAGGGCACAATACATCTCATGCCATTTTTCCATTTGTGGAAAATTTTTTATTTTATTCATGGCTCTTGATCGATTTGCTGCTATCGTGTACGCCTCTAATTGGATTCTTACTTTTTCCGTTGCTTCACTGTACACTATTGTTGTTCCACTGATGTCTACAACATGACTTGTTTCTTTGATGTGCCGGGCACACATTTGCGGTTTCGGGGCGGTTCGGTTATCAGTTCAGACGTTGCGGTTCCCTGCGGGTCGGTTCCAGTTTCTGTAAATGTGGGCAATTTCGGTTCCCAAAAATTGGACCCGCGCCCACCTCTACACCTTTTCCCCCACCAGCTTTCTACCTGCTTACCGTAATGTGGAAGCGTTTCTCCCGTTCGTTCTTATGACGGTCCAACTCTACCCTTGAGAAAATAAGGTAGCAAAGGTTGGTTCCTTCTTCCCCCTTCCCCTTTGTCATCGAGGATAAGTGAAATATGTCACACACAACTTATTACCCTCACCCCTTGTGTGACATGTTTGTTTAATTTCTGATGTTGTTCTGTGTCCTCAAGACATGAGTTATTCAGCCAATTTCGTGTTCGAATTGTGGATTGGCATATGTGAAAATTTCCCTCATTTTTCCTCTTGTGCTTCGTATTCTCGTCTCGTCCTTTACTCGGTTGCACTCAGACACGAGGGAGGGAAGGTCGACCCCCGCCGATTATCCTCTGGTCCGTTAAGAGGATTTGTAGTCGTGGCCGCAAGCTACATTAGATTAGCCTATCTGTAATGGTATCATTTAATTAGGGTCTGTCTCGTTCTCTTTTGACCACCCCATTTTTCTCCAACCGGTCCCCCCCCCCTTCCCCCCACAAAATGCATTCGCTTATTCTAGTTTGGTTCTTCCCGTGGTTGCTACGATCATCTAGTGTTGATCCCTTCTTTCTGCTACGGACACTGTTGTACTGCCAACACTTCTACCCACGCATAGCAACGTACGGGAAGGAAAAGTCTCGGTGAACGCGTTCGGTGAAAATGTACCGCGGCAGAGGGGCGGCTCAAGGGAAATTTTGCGCCTGGGCTAGAGGAAGCTTTTTGGTGCCCCCCCCTCCCCCCAACAATTTTTTGTTTTGGATCTCCATTTTGGCTTTTGATGGCCCACCTAATCCATAACTAGGGGAATTTTACCGACGTTCTAAAGCGTAAGGATATCCCTGCGATCACTACTTTCAAATTTAACACATGGGAGATATTTATATTTTAATATTTTTATTGAATGTTTAGACAACTTTTGACCTTATTTGTCGCATAGCTAGACGAAAACTTTATTTTATCCTTTTGAATTATTAAAATTAGCAACTCAGCATTGACTCGATGATAACAGATGTTTTCCAATGAAAACTAAATTATTCTTACTATTTAAAAAACTAATTAAAAAAAGTTTGTTTACCTTATTTTGGCGCCCCCCTTCCCACCATGAGCCTTTAAGCCGCTCCAGTCGAAGCAGGTGTTTGTCTGACATTATGAACCCTTACTCAGAACTGAGTGAAAAAGTTTGGTTATTTTACATCTTCGATCTGGAAGATTTCAATATGATCCTCGTCTCAAGCAAGTTGCTGTCAACTAACAATAATCAGGAGAGTCCACCAGCCATGTTTCCCTCAAAATTTGGTGAGCCTTGCCTTACAATCACTTAAGCATGAATCCCCCCCCCCCCTCCCCCCAAAAGTAAAAAGAAAAGTTTTCAAAATGATGGGAAAACTGCTAGATGTGTTAAAGAGACCAAAAACACGATGAATGTAGTTATGTATTATCAGTAGTAAAAGCCCTACGATAACAAGGCTACGCTTTCTCATCTATATGACCTGACATTAAAACTAACGAAAAAACAAGGCGGAAAGCCAAATGGCTCGATAAGTGATAAATAAATACAAGTGGAAACCTATTTTCGTTGCCTTTTGGACTAAAGAATGCCTGAGTGGGCCGTGTCAGTATGGCTTAGCAGTAGGACTTCGACGTATGATTTCAAAGATCGCGAATTCATTCCCGCTCAGGCAGTCAAACATGTAAATCCATAAGGCAGCGGGAAGCGTATTTACAAACCTTACTCCTATTCGGCACCATTGGCAAAATCGCGTGGTCTCATTGGCGTTCTCAGTCACGTGACTCAGAGCAGCTCACCGCGTCGCATGGGCTTCGCTTGGCGGTATTATTGGAACCGTGAGCCATCGTGTGTGCTGCTATTTTAACGTGTGGGTGAACAACTATACATAAAGGCAGTTATAGCTCTTGATTGTCAATGTTTATAGGTTGTGTATTAGAGCTTGGAAAGAAGTCATTTATTTGGTTGTAGGCTGGTTGCCGCAATTTATACCCTTTACACATAACACGCCTGCTACACGATAGTATGGTCAACCAAATCGGACAAAATAGGGTGTCGCTAACCTAATTGAAATAAGCCAACAGTGAAAATCATACACTAGAAATAACTAAAGTTGCCGTTATTATTATTTACTACTATTTGTACGTTTATTTATTTTACTCCAATTTGTCTTCAGCTGCCATTAATGTATGTTAGACTAGGCTATACAATTTATTTCTGATTCAATGCTTAAGTCATATAGGCAAAAAAAATACGATGTTATGTATCGTGTTGCAGTATATCGAATATAAAACCTCGCAGGCCCTCGGTTAGTTTTATTGCAAAAACAAAACTGATGGTTCACACTATGGTCCATGGTCCACTATGGTCACACTATGCGTCGCATTCCTCAAACCATTGCCTAACTAGCGTATACACGGAAGATCACGTCGGCAACGCTCACACACAACAACAAATGGCTGCCCATACATAAACTGCGAGAAGAGCCTGTTCAGCTCTCAGTTTCGATTCTAAAGCGCTGCCACCGCGCTGTTGACTTCAGTTTCAATGTTCATTACAGAAACAAGTTACAGTATGTTGGCAGAATTATGTATAGCTTTTAATGAATACGCTGGTAGTATTGGTTTAATTTCAATCCGCTACTTGCGTCCACACTATGGTTCGGCAAAAGCTTCGGCGGCGACTGATGCATTCGTCGTAGTCTGCTGGGGGTCACGTGATTGAGAGCGCCAATGAGGCGACGCGATTTGCTAATGGTGCCGAATAGGAGTAAGGTTTGTAAATACGCCAGCGGGAATAGGTTTGCATCTGTATTTTTTTTTTAAACTAACGAATGCAATTATTTTTGCAAATACAGTCCCAGCACGTAGCGCGAGAGGTATAGTTTCATAACATGAGTTAGTTTTATTCTGGTTATAGGCTGAGTACGAACGCTTTTTTAGCCGTATTAGCTAGAACGGTAGAGGGGTGTTTTGAATCCAGTACATTATAAGATTCAAATAAACAATAACACAAGGACTACATTCTTTGTGTTTGTTAATATTTACAACGCAATGCTACATTTTATTAACTAACCACTCTTTCATTTCGAAAATTATTTCTTGCCAATGAGAAATGGTCTCAGGCGAGACTGCGTCGTCTGTTTCCTCCGTTTTAGTTCTAACCAGACGTGTGCGCCGCCAAATTAAGAACGGCGGCGGCGTTTTCGTTTTTTTCTTGCAGCGGCGGCGGCGATGGTCGGCGCGCCGGCAGTCAGAAGGCGGCGGCGAATTGAGCACACTTTTCACGGCGGCGGCGGCGTTTACACGTGCTCGTCGTAATAATACATTTTTCTGGCGACCTAAGTGTTGACTTATAAAAGAGCGTTACGAAAAGCGCAAAAAGACTTGTTCAGATGGTGCACTGGTTGCTAGAATGCAGTATATGCTTCACACTAAGGCAGCTAAGTGTGGCAAAACCACACAAATTGTAAAAACACTTGTTAGAAAAGTGTTTCGTTGTACCATCGTTAGGCTACTCTAATTACAATTAATGTTTCACCCAAAAATTTAAAAAAAAATTAAAATAGTTTTGATCTGCCTACCTACAAATTGACTACGTTTCTCTATTTCCATGACTAAAAATAATAAGTGTTAAAAATTATTTAATTTAAAATAAACGAGTCATCGACAGCATTAAGTTTGTTTGCTACATTCATTGGTGCATTGGTACGTACTTTAAAAAATAGCCTACTTCCATATAATTTTGTTCTTACAGATTCATGTTCACATCATTTTACACTACAAGCAAAACCAAAATAATATACATTTCCATTCAATTAAATGTTTTTTTTTAATCGTCGTTAAATACGTCTCAACACCGTTTAATAGTAAATTCCGGTGTTCATCTGAAGGCTGAAGAATACTACGTTATTTCTAGTATATGATTTTCGCTGTTTGGCTTGTTTTCCTTGCCTTTATGTTATTTAGAGTTATTTATGTATTTTAGTTATAGATTTAAGTTCGAAAATCAATAGAAGTGGGCAAGGCTTTTTTAGGGATTGACTGGCAAAGCTAATTACTAACCCGACATCGTTATCTTGATATAGTTCTACTACAGGGAATACTGTTCTAATAAACTATACGTGGAAATCAAAGACGTGATATGACATGAAGACACACTAAATTTTGAACATTCGTTTGAATATCATACGTTTGTTGCGCTGCAATGATTTGTGTGTGTCGAACACGCAACTACGACAGGATAGACAAATTCCCAGAGGTATTTAACGTTGACTGCGGGAACCTTCTTTAATTCAACATTTAATTTAACCGCTTTTGATTTAACGAATGGTTTATAACGAGCGCTTTTAAAATTCCTGTTATCGGCGCAGCTGTACTCACATCACACTATGCAACAATAAGCTCATAGACAAATATGAGAAATATTACCATAATGCTGCTTACCTTTTGCAAAAGGACCGGTAGCCTATTGTGTGTGTAGCCAGTCGTCCAGCAGTCAGAGCAGACTAGCGCTCTTTGAACTAGCGGAATAAACTTTTTCGCGATCGTTTGACAAGAGTTGCTAGGCAACAAAAAGTAGCGTATAAGTGAATCAGGGGAATTCGCAAGTTCCCTCCCATCCCAAGCTTCTCATAACAAATGACTTCGTTTTATTTGTTGCGCTATGTATTTAGTTCAGTGTCTAGCTGGCCGTTCTTTTGACCTTTGACGATTCCTTACTCGGCGGCGGCGGCGGCGGCGAGCCGCCAAAGTTTGCCATCCAGTGGCGGCGTATGTGGCGAGTCACTAATTTCCGGCGGCGGCGGCGTGGCGCGGCGGCGCACACCTCTGGTTCTAACGTGTTGTACCACAGCCACCTACAGTAAAGGCCGTATCAGCTTCGCCTTCCACAATGCTCCGCTAGAACGCGACACAAATACCGACGCGACAAGTTTGCCAAGTGGCGTCGTCGGTTGGAACCCTCGTCGGTTAATTTGAAATTTCGCTGCTTGCGCTTGCTTCTATGCCAATGGTTGATTTTAATCGCCTTTTTTGGTTTGATCTGATACGGCCTTTACTGTAGGTGGCTTTGGCTGTACCAACACATTGCTAAAATCGGCCGAGAGATGGCTCTGTTTAGTTCAATTCCCGCTATTAGTTCCTGCTCGAGGGTTCAGATTCCGCTCAGGCTGTCTAACATTTTAGTCCAAGAGGTAACGGAAATAGGTTTGCATCTGTATTTATTTACCATTAAACGAGCTGATTTGGCCTTCATAAACAGTGTGTTTACACTTGAATCGTTTGCTAATAATTGCCCTGAGACCGAAATTCTGAAGTACTAAGATGGTAAAAATTAAAATGATATATGCTAATAGATCCCCAATGGAAAATTATCAGATACTTACCTAAAAAAAGTGTGATATTACAATACTAGACTAAATACGTTGAGTTCTATATATCATATTGCTTAACTAGCAGTCGGTAATTGTTCTAAGCTTGGCTCAGCAAGTTGTGCATGCGTGCTACAAAAAAGTCCCTGGGTATAACCGAGGAAGGGAGTTATAATCACCTGGTTATACCTCACTATACCTTCCATCGTGGTAAGTAAGCGGGATATACTCTCTCATACATGACGAGACCTTTTTGAAAGAGTTCATTATTTTTTTTTTAAATCAGTTTGTTTACATTGCATCGAAAACCCATGCTGGTCTAGTCTTTTCAGTTTTTTGTGTGCTTAACGTAAATGAAAAAAAAAAACAGTGTTTTACTTTTTATTGTTTTAGTGTAGAGCATGTAATTCTGTTGCTAGAATGTTTTTAGTTTTCTGTCTAGTGACCCTAGTACCCCTAGTGACGCGGTGAAACAAAATGAAGCCCATTTTTATCCAAATTTCCAAAAAGAATATCCACATTTACGACGTACTACAACAGTAACCTTTATATTTTCAATGAATTCAGCAGAGGTGGCTTTTTTTAAGTTCTTCACAAAAATTCTTGATAAAAAAAATGTAATAATTTCCATAAAAATGATGAATTTGGTAATTGGTATTGTCAGGTAGTTATTTCGCCTGGGTCCCATGCACTATCTTGTTTTTAATTCGACCGTACATCGTATTCACAGATTATTTTTCTAAGTCACTTCTTCCATTCCCAAACTGATAAATACACATCACTCAAGCACTCGTGTTTTTTTTTAGTTCCGAGTGCAACTCGTAATCTTTGAAAAACGACCCATATTAAACTTGCCTCCTGTGGTATTACTGCTGGTAATCACTTTCAATACTTGCATCATGTTTTGTTCAGTTGATCAGTTGGTGTATTTCAAGATACACTGCCGTATCTGGAAGGTAAAAATACTGCCTAACTTAACAAAATTAGTCGTACAATGCTAATCCTGCATGGTAACATCGCATTTGTGGTAAATCAAGTTTTGTTTAAATGAAGAGCAAGTGAAATTACGGTGAGAAGATAAATGCACAAATATTCGTCATAGCGTGCGGGGACTGCAGTGTTGTTTTCAGTGCAGCCCCCATACGCTACGATGGGTGTTAGTGTACTAACATATTCGTTTGTCAAAAAAAACTGAAGCCCTGATTTAAAGTATTCGTGCAACATAGTCTGTTATTTTGCTTAGACATGAACGACTTTTTACTAATTTTTATTTTCTTCTGTTTCCCCAGTTACAGTGGCTCAGAAGTCAGTTCTTTGGCGTCCAAGCATGGATGCGGGGCTGGTTATGTTCCACCCCAGCAGAATGCTCTCAACTATAGCAGTCCTTTGCCATCAAGCAGGTAAAGTTTTTGATATTTCATCGCACTTAATAATAATAAATCACGCTAGTTGTGAGTGGAATGAAGAGAAACGAACCTTGAACTTAAAAAATTAATAAATAAATAAAATAAAATATTTTCCGACGTGGAATATCGCTCATTGTGCTCCGAAATCGCCTTCCATTTCCGAACTCAGTATCTTTCGAATGAAACTTTACTTGTAGATGAGAAATATCCAGGGGATCGGCCGATCATGCTTCATATTTTAATTATATATCAATTATAAAGAAAGTATATAATTCAAACATTCATTATGTAATCAAATATACACAAAAATGAAAACATTCTGATTTTATGTGATACGAATATCGATATTTTAAAAGTTGGTATAATTAAACAAAAACTAATAGATTTAAAACATGGACTGAAGATGCAGGGCAGACTATCTAGGGCACTGCTGTATGAGCACATCGGCTTGATATTAAAGAGGGTCCTACCTGTTGTTGCAGCTGACCACTCTTCTCTCTACATGCAGTTGTAATATTGTGGACCGCAGAGAGGAGCTACAGGATGGGACAGACCGAGTGAGTGATACAACGCCCGTTGCAGCTAACACAGCCTGTACTGCCTCTAACTGTCTTTGCTAAACAGTTGATTGTGGTTGGGTAAAATAATAGAATCGGTGTTTCAGCTAAACGCATACAGTTTTAAACCAAACTAATCTAATGCAGGCTTTCAGAGATGAGCTAAATTGTTTCAAAGTGGACAGCAGCAATCACTGCATGTGCGCGCGTGTTCACACCTTTGCAAATGAAAATAAAAATTACTTCCCGCCACAAGACATAGATTGAATTGTGTTTGGTGGAAATTACTTCATGCCATAAAAAAGATACACGTATACAAACAAAAACGTCAAGTGTGCCTTAAAAAAAAGGGTACATAATTGAAGTTTCACTTTACTTGTTAAAATGTATGATTTTTAATTGAAATAAGCAAATATACAATTGAGAAAATTGCATCTGTTTAAGTGCTGTTGTGCTTTACGAATCATACATGTAAAAGCGTAAAGCACAACAGCACTTAAACAAATGCGATTTTCTCAATTGCTTATTTCAATCAGTGCTTATTTCGATCAGTGCGCTGGACTGAGTGAGGCTAGCTGGAAGTCAATGGGTCCGTCCAAGCGGGCAGCTTGGTTGTGCTCAAAGTGCCGCCTAAATAATAAAAGGAAACCAACAAATTCTCCGTCAATGAAAGACAAGGTTAATGGTAAGGTAGAAGTTTCTACAGCTGAAAAAAATAAGTCGAGTAAAATAAGCGAACTTGAAACAGCAGTAAATTTAGTGTCACTTCTGATAAATAAAGAAATTAAGAATCTACTGGAATTAATTGTTAAGAAATTTGACGGCTTGAAGAAACTTGACGAACTAGTAGAAATTTAGTTAGAAATGCAAGCTATGTCAACTGTCATGACGTACATGAGTGATGAAATAAAAGATATTAGGGATGAAAATGAAAAGATGAGAATTAAAATTAAGGAACTGGAAACTGTTGTTAAAAATAATTCACAGCAAGAAAGACAGAATAAATTCGAAGAACGTCTAGACCAACTGAGTCTAAATGTGCATGAAAAAGAACAATATGACCGAAACAGGAATGTTGAAATTAATGGATTGGATATGACGCCAAATGAAAACGTACCATTCCTTGTTGCAAGAACGGCCCACAATTTTGGTGTGGACTTTTATCGACAGGAATTGGAGAAAAACCTCACCGCATCCCAAATAAAGACAAAAAAAAAAGCAGTAGCCTACTTTAATCATACAGTTTAAATTTCGAGAACCAGAGATGCGTGGTTAAGAGCCAAAAAAAAAATGTACAGTAACCAACGATATGATCCTCGGAAATTCCAATGGCAAACGGATTTTCATCAATGAAAACATGTCACCGTTTTACAGGGAACTGTTCTGGAAGACAAAAAACTTTGCTGCTGACAACAGCTTCAAATTCGTATGGTTTATGAACGGGAAAGTGATGATGAGAAAATCTGAAAATGATGACGCTATCTGGATCAGATCTGAAAAAGATCTGAAACAGATAAATGTTCAAAAACCCTCTCCAGTACAGAGTTCATAAATGCTATTCTATCAGATGATTATGTTTTCGACTTGGATACTGAGTTCATAAACTCTGTAAATTTGAAAATTATCCACTTAAATATCCGTAGTTTGCGAAAAAATTGGGGGGAATTGGTTTTCACACTTGAAATAAACTAGTATTAAATGGGACATAATTATTTTAACTGAAATCAATATTAAAAATGATATGTTTATACCCTACATTGATACGATAATTTTTTTCTTACCAGAGAAGAAACCAACAGGGGTAGTGGCCTATGTGTTTTTATTAAGAAGGAATTTGATGCTACTTGTGATGGTTTTAAGTGTGATGGTAATGACGGAATTAGAATATCTGTTCATCTTCCTGAAACGGAGCTTTTAATTCTGGCTATTTATAGGCAGCCTAAAGTTAATAAATCCAAATTTATTAGTGAACTCAAAGTATCTTAAGGGGCATCGAAAATAATTTTGATAATGTTGTAGTTATGGGTGACATTATTGATATACTAAAAAATAGTAAAAAACAAGACAAAAGCTGTAGAGAAAAATACGAAAACCTGATTGCATCTATGGGATTAGATATGAAAATTAATTCTCCTACCAGGTTAGAAATTGTAATTGGTGTCCTGAAAGAATTTTGTATTGACCATTGCTGTGCAAGAACTGAACTATCAAATAGTTACACTTGGATCAAAAAAATCTCCGACCATTACTTTACATTGATAAATATAAAAATAGTAAATATTAGTGCAAATAAGAATCGCAGTGATAATACTGACAAAAGTATCTTAACTGAAACTCAATTGATTAAACATAAGATTGACTGGAGATACCTGGATGAAATTACAGATATAAATGAAGCTTACAATTCTGTCAATGACAAACTTAAAAAAATTTATGAGGTAAACATACTTAAAGATGATACACAAAAAAACAAACTTAAGTAAAGCTGGAAATAACAAAAATAATGGACGTAAGCCCTGGATATCTGAGAATCTAATAAAAAAAAATTGATGACAAAAAAACGTTATGGAAAAAAGTTCTTAAGAATAAAAATGAAGAGACAGTTGATATGTACAGGAAAGATAAAAATGAAGTAAGTAAACTTATCCGATTTGCTAAACAGAATTACTACCAAAATATTTTCAGTAAATTAGGCAATGATTCGAGGAAAATTTGTAACAAGGTAAACGATTTGACAGGCCGCACCAAAAAATTAAACATTGACGAACATCTAAAGAAAACTTTCCCGCATGCAAACTTTAAAACACTTGCAAATAACTTTAATTTGAATTTTGCGGAACAAGTTCACAAACTGAAAAAAAAATATGCTAATAGATATGCTTTACTAAAAAAAAATACTACAAGACCAAGGTTTGGTAAATATGGTAGGCGTAGGCATTCTGCCAAAGAAAGTAAAAATTCGATGAGTATTTTGTATGCTTCTATTGATCTGTAATGGTAAAGAACATGAACACAACAAGTACAACTGGTATTGACGGTTTTGTTTTAAGCCATTTTCAAAAAACTAACTTTAATTCTTCTATTTTAATCTCTAAACTAATCAATAAAATCATTGATAGCAAATGCTGGCCTGAAGGTTTGAAAAAACAAGTTCTTAGACCCGTTTACAAAAAGGATAAAAAAAATGACTTGAATAACTACAGACTCATTTCGCTTTTACCAGTAATTAATAAAATAATTGAAAAGTTTTTTGCTAATAAAATCTTGATGAAAATAAGCTTATAACGAAGCAACAATTTCGTTTTAGAAAGAATTTAGGGACCAGTGATGCTTTAAAGGAAATTAATGACATGATCACAAAAGCACTTAACAGTGGCAAGCATGATGGTGCAATACTTATTGACTTACAAAAAGCCTTTGACACCATAAATCACGCAATTCTTTTTCGTAAATGTAATGCTCTGGGTCTAAGAGGAAAAATCTTAAACATTTTTAGAAATTACATGGAAAACAGAATCACTATTATAAAAATTAAAGATGAATTTAGCGATATGGCAAATTTAAATACTGGTTTTCCCCAAGGTTCTGTGCTTGGTCCACTGTTATTTTTAAAATACATTAACGATATTGAAGACGCTTTAAATCATGGCTCTGTCTTTTTGTATGCTGATGACATCATTTTAATATCAATAAAGGAAAATATTGAGGAAATGCAGGCAAACCTCCAGGAGGATTTCGACAATATTAACGATTGGTTTGTCCTAAATGAAGTATTTATTAGCGAAACCCAGACATATTTGATCCGTACTATGAATCCACATCGTAAATCAGAATTGGACTTTGATATCTTTATTCATAATGAACAATGTAATCGTACAAATTGTATTAATAATTGTATATTACTTAACAGAGTCAGTGAAGTGAAATATTTGGGCTTTACTCTGGATAGTAAATTGAATTACAACAAACATATTAACACTATCATTATTAAATTAAGAAAAATAATGCCGAGCCTTTATAAAATCAAGAATGTTATAAGTAAAACAAACAAATTAAAAATCTATTACGCTTGGATTGACTCTGTTCTGAGGTATGGTATTGAAGTCTATGGATTCGCATCAAGCTCTGCATTGTCTAAACTTCAAAAGGCACAAAATGAAATCATTAAGATACTTTTTAGAAATAAAATTCGTGAAAAAACTAATGAATTATTTACCAATATGAAAATTTTAAGGATTACTCAGTTGAGAGATTACGTTGTGATCCTCAACCACTACTATAGTCATAAGTTTAAAACTAATGATAAGTCTAAAGCCTTATACTTTAGGAAAAAGCACTTACGGGTACACAGTACCATTGCAAAAAATGTGTATGGAGAACGTAACAGAGAATACACTGTACCAAAACTTTTTAACAGCTTGCCTGAACACTTACTTAACGTTGAAAAATTAAGGGAATTGAAAAGGACGCTAAAAGCACATATGTGCCTTAAAAATATTTAAAGATGAACCTTCACTTTTTCTTCTCCTTTCACATAAAACTTTGTACCTTTTTTGCTGTGGTTATCAATTTATAATATCTTTGACCCACTCTTGTCTTTAATTATGGACGTGCTTGTATTTACGTTATTGCCTTACACTTTCTCACCATATTAGTATTATTAAGTTCCTTTTTTCAATTATGTGAAATATTGTAGAAATATTATGAAATATTGAATATTGTAGACTCCTACAAGTTTGACATAACTTTATCAGTAAAATGAAACTTCGATCATATAACCCTTTTTTTTTACGGCACACTTGACGTTTTTGTTTGTAATTATATACATAGTTAGGTAAATTTATTTAAAAAACGTGTGTTTCCTTATATGGACAGCCCTTTGCACTAATAGCAATAAATGTATTACAGCTTGCTCATTTCTACTCCAAGCATCGTTAGTTACAAGTCAATGGTGTTGTATTGATGACTCTTTTGACAAGCAAGATATATGTACAATCCCGCTGTGAAGCTGCCATAAAAGGGCAAAGTTATTTTCTGTATAAACCAAAGAAGCCTATATAGTATAAATATATATATAAAAAAAAAACAGAATTATGTATAATTAAATTTCGATAAATGATTCATAAATAATTTTTGTTTAAACAGGCAAGAGTACTCAGATGCGATGAGCGCTTATTCTGCCCGGGCATCTCCTGGCGGCCCATTGGTATTGGGTCATAATACGTCACAATACAGCTGTCAAGTTAACATTAAACAAGAGCCGTTGGATCTGGCTTTCAACAAAGGTAAGAACTTTACACCTACTTATTTTAACAACGTGTTGTGTGTAGCCGAAGTAGATGCAGAAAATAAATTTAGGCAGTGAAAACTTTATCTGTGCGTATGCTGCGTAACCATCATTCTTTGCTAAAGCGAGTAACGGTGTATGATGGCGTCAGCCTCGTAAAAATACTTCGTCGTTGGTGCTGTACACATGTTAAACTGAGGATTGGTATTTTATGTGGTGTTTTTATCTGTGCTGATAGGAAATAGAAATAGAGATTAACGGTGCACGAAGCACCCCCCCCCCCCAAAACCCCAAAGAAGTTAAGCAACTAGAGCATCATAGCGAGATTTGAAAGCGTTGAGTGAAGGAGCGCAAACAACAGATTGAGGGAGGGAGTTCCAGGGTTGAACAACCCTTTCCGTGGAAAAGTGAAAGCAAAGTTTAGTCCGAGATACTGTGCCAGAAATACGGAGTGGGTTGACACGAGTGAAGTTGACATTTGGAATAAGGGAAAGAACAGGGTTCACATCAAGAAGATTGCGAATTAGTTGGTAGGTAAGTATCATGTCGCCACGATGAAAACGATCATGAATGGAAGAAAGCCCAAGTTTACGTAGGTGATCGAAATAAGGTAACGAACGAATAGTCTGACACCATTTGGTTTGGCGACGTTGGCAATTTTCAAGACGATTAAGTGAGTAAAGATTGTAGGGACGCAAGATTGAGTGATCAGGGTTGGGACGGAAAACTTGGTGGCAGCCATTTTGGCTCTGATATCACTACTTTCTATGGCAAAAACTTGATGGGTTCCTTTACCCTTATGGTTTTTTTTTAGGATACCACCCCTTTTGGTCGTTTTATGGTTTTGCTTTAGTGTAAGTATTAATTGTGAGCTCCTTATGAAAATATAATTGTAAATAGTTTCTTGAACAGCCTAAAGAAAATCGTAATTTTGGTATAATTAATGGTCGCTGAGTAATTACATTTCCAATAAAGTGGCCGTTGTATTCATTTGATTGTAAAACAACTGAGCATGATTAAGTTAGTTTCGTTTAGTTTAGGTTTATCTAGATTATTATTTTTTTTTTATTCAAAGAGCGGCACCCCGGCACGGATTTTCTTCCCCATAAACAGTTTAGAAGACGATGATATTATACTTTATTTATTTTAGATAAGTTACAATTACAATGCATCACATTAATTGTGAAACTGAAACAATAAGTTACCCGAGTCCGCATTGTTTCTCGGCTATGGAGGACAATTATTTTGATAACAGATGGCGTGTTCCCAACGTTCACGAAAATAGCTTTACAAAATGATTACAATCTTTGGATTTAAAACATCCCCAAATGTCACACCATAAAATTTAAGGCATCTATTGGAGTCAAACGTAAACTGAATCTCAAATTTCAAGCATTTCTGTCGCATAAATTATTTATCTGAGTTGAATTAGCTAATATATAATAGTAGCTAGCATGAAATCAACTATGTTGAGGTATCTTCTTCGTAATGAAATCCTTTACGCACAGCTCTGAGACAGGACTTTCTGTTGTCTACTCGGTAAACCCCGTCGATCTATACAATTTCCTAAGCTTCTGTCGCATTAATATTTACCATTCAACACCAGAAAACGCCTTTTTAACGTCTCGGGTAAGAGAAGCACTAAGTAGCTTTAGCCCGAACACTGATAATGAGCAACAACAATCCGACGGCAATAATTGGACGCCTTGAATCCAACAATCTGAACTTGATGGGCGAAGCGCAAGCGCGCTTCTAGATTTGGCTTGTGAGCATTCATCGTTTGGGATCAGACCATAGCAGCAGAGCCAATCAGTAACAAACGAAATATTGCTTCTAATGCTGGCTATTAAAGCCACGTTGAATAGTATCATTCTTGGCACGGTAGCAAAGAAAAAGGGCGAGCGACCGATAATGAGAACGGATGTGCGCTGTAACAATCACTGCATGCACAACGTTATGGCAGGCTTATCGCACTTGGTATCAAAACGGAGAAACAGGGGGAATGTGGGGGCGGCGCGGGAGGGGGCAGAGGGTGCCAGGGGGGCTGCAGGGAGGACAGGAAATCTGACCACAATGGGGAATGTGGGGAGGGGGTCCAGCGACCGTTTTTATTTCATGCGCCCCAGTAAAGTGTTTCGCTCACGCATGCGGGGACCAGCTAGCTGGCGTATGTTACGCCGGGGAATAACTAGTACTATAATAAAAGCCTGCCGAGCTGAAATTGTGTGAATTTTGTTCCTGCATCTCCTTCGTTAGTATTTGGTGTGTGATGGTGCAGATGGTTTCTGTGGACAGCTAATCTGCACCTTAACACAGAATTTCAATTCGTCATGCTATTCCGTAGTTGCGGGAACGTGAATGATCAGTTTCATTGTTTTACATTGTTTTAAATTTTGTTATTAATCAACAATGCAAATCAGCAAACTCCAGCCGCTAAGCGTAGGCTGAGATTAAACAGAGGCTAACGATGCTGTAAATAAGCAGTTGTTCACAAAACTTAACGATCCGATCCGGGTTTCCCCAAGAAGGCAAGAATGCAAGGGGGAATAAGGACTGTCATTGCAGGCAAGAAAGTGTTACAGTGGTAGGACATTTCGTAGATGTTTTTTCTTTTCAATTCTAACGCGATAAACACGAGAAACAAACAACCGCATTATCAATCAATCAAAATTAAACGATCCGGGTTTCCTCATGAATCGTGCAGTTTAAAACAAACGGGTAACCGGAGTGTGAGATGACACTAATAAACAAATAGTGACAAAATACCTTATTAAAGAGGTACAGATTTTGGCACGAGATATAAGCCAGTTAGTATATGAAGAGTGAGTGAGTAATTTCCTCGAGCAAAGCGAGACAACGCCAAACTGGAAATAAGCAATTGTTCAGTGCCTGTTACAGAAATTCGGTGACACCGCATTGTCATTGCAAGCAAGAAGGCAAGGGGGAAGAAGGTTTTACAGTGATAAGAGGGACGTGCTGATTAAGTGAGCGAAGCAAACGAAAGTAACTGTTTGTTAGCCAGTATGCATAATATGCGCAAAATAAAGAAGGAAGCATGATGAAGCATGGCGTATGACAGACAAAACCACACGTTTATTACATCAGTCCGGAGGACGGGCTTCCCCTAGTACATCTCTTATTTCCTTCATCTTAGCTAAACCAGCTTGCCAGATTTTGACAAATGCCTTTTTTTTTTAACACCAAGCATAAGCCAGTGTGAGTGTTGGACCGAGTGTTACGGTGGTGGCCAGCGTGCACCATCATTCCAGCAGTAAACTGATCCAGCAATACAAGTTTAGACCTCAACTCGGTAATGATTTCATCAGTTAACTCGTCTCTTTGTCGCAGAGAGGCATGACTTGCTTCAATGTCATTCTTTTATTTGTTTTGTTTGTACTGATGATCTATGTATATGAGCCAAAACTTTAGATTTTAGTTGCCAACGGAAAAAAAAAATATTTTAGTTGCCGACGAAAAAGTACTTGACCTGCCTTTCTAGCATATGCTTCCTTTGTGTACTCACACCCTAGAGAAACTTGTTGGCTTTCCTGCCTAGCTCGTAGCTCTCCTTCTACGCATGCGCGGGTGCAGGCCTCCTATAAAAGTGTCTGATCCGGACATTGCTTCATCTTTCTTCGTAGGGCACCACCACGTGTTGTTACTTTCTCAGCTCTCCCTGCACAGGAGCATTTCAGTAGACTTGGACCTTCTTAGGCGCCAATGCATCATTCCAGTTTCAAGGACCTTTGCATGGGCCTTTAACCCTGTCTATTCTGACCCAAAATTTTTTGGATTATTGGACTCGCCATTGCTGTTACAGACTCGTCTCTTTGCCGGGCTTTCGAACTGAGGCCATTTCTCCACCGGGACAACCGTCATAGCGCCCATGCGCCTATCTGTCCAAGCGCCCATGAGCCTATGTGTCCAATCACCCTACTCGAAGAGGCCCGACTCTCACCGTTATCTTCTTCATTTTATAAATAATAAAAAAATACAACAAAAATACGCACCGCCTGGCGCATCCAAACACTGCGCAATTCCAAGACCCGACAATCCCCACGTGACCGCTCCATATCAACACATCAGTCCAGTCACTCGTCCATTCTGCCTCTCCAGCACATCTCGGACCAGCCCCTCGCTCCCCTCTGAACATGCAGCGCCACAAGCCACAGTTCAATCGTCCTCTCTGGAGGATGTGTCCCGAGAATTCCCCATACACCCACCTGTTACTTCACACAATCTGGGGCTCATTCACAGGTCTCAACTCATTCTGTGTGTGGCAGCCTGACACTGCTTCCTGTTTATCATTGCCTTTCCTGGGCCCTTCCACTGCTCGAATCACTCAACAAGACAGTGACCCTGCACCACAGGTAGTGGCCTGGCCGAAAGGGTCGTCCTGGGTTTCCGCGCCCTTCCATTAATATTCAAGATATTCAACTCTACATAACCCTCGTCAGGCTAAAGGGCTGATCTCACACTACTGTTGTCCACTTGTCAACAGCGGTCCCACTCAGAAAACTTCAATAAGATTACTTCATTCGCCACTTGGTTCCATGAACATCTTTAGCGCCTACGGGCCCAGCCATTTGTTATTCAAACGATTGGGCTATGGTCCCACTACAATCACTGTTCGCCCTTCGACAACTATCGTGCAAGTGGGCCACAACAGGAGATTGGTGCGCACTGCGCAGGCGCTATTTTCTAGTCCCACGGTTGCCATCCTGCTCCTGTGCCACTATAGCATCAACGTGCAGCCCTTTGGCACCTTGCACTTGCTCCACAATCTTCTGGAAGACAAGACATTTCCAATGCTTCTACAGCTGCATTGACCTTGGCCCTGAACACGTACAGCACCATTAGTTCCAGCATGTAGCGAAGAACGAAGACAATGGAAAGAACCCTCACGGGACGCAATAAGATTCTGCCAAGAAGCATGATCGCCTCAGTGACCATGCAGCGTCTACCTCGAAGCGCCTGGGTAGAATTACCTCGTTCGTCGTTATGTCTTGGGCACAACAGTTGGCTACTGATGACACGGGCCTCAACACCACACTGTTAAGTTACAGACGACCATCGGCGCCCATCTGGGATCATCAGTAACGCCTACCCCGTGATCGTCGCCTGGATAACTGGGCACACATCAGTCCAACTGCTGTCAACATGGGCCACACGGCCCTCTCACACGCTCCCATAACGCTCGTAACCTTCAGCCCACGAGACTGGGTTGCCTTCAGGAGCACGTCGTCAAGATGATGGACTAATTTGTGGCTTACGGTCACAAGGTCCGTAAATTCTGGGGCAGCCATTCTGGGGCAGCCAGCTCGTGGCGCAGGTTTCTGTTACCATGGTGCCACCGCCATAAGTGACGAGCTCTGCATTATGCTAGAAAAGCAGGTAAAGTATATTTTCGTCGGCAACTAATAACATAAATTTACCAGGGCAAGCTGGTTGAAATTGGTTTTTATTGCTTAAACGAAAATAGGCATTGTCTTTAACCCGCCCAGCGTCTCCTCTGAGTTACCATAGTCCCAACTCGGTGGAAGAAAGATGGAGCATGGCCCAGATTGAACACTTTTATAGAATGCCTGCGCCCGTGCATGCACAGAAGGAGAGCTACGTGCTAGGCAGGAAAGCCAACAAGTTTCGCTAGGGTTTGAATACACAAAGAAAGGTTATGCTAGAAAAGCATGTAATCTATATATTTTCGTTTAGGCAATAAAAACCAATTTCTAGCAGCTTGCCCTGGTAAATTGATGTTTTTTTTTTAAATTAATTACTTGTGGGGCTCCACCAGACGTGCGGGCCCAGAGTAAATAGTTGTTTTTCTTAACGACACCTTGCACTGCACCTATAAAAAGTTAGCATCTTTATCAAATTTTGCATTAACTCCACTAATGCTGTTATGACGTGCGTTTGGATCGTATAATACACCAAAATACTCGCGTCACGATTAGTACGAACATTACGTCATTACTTTATGCTCGTAAGTTAAGGTGAACCCCTGAAAGATGAAAATTCGGTCGAGAAAGGGTGTAATTTGATTGGCTGTCGATTACAGCTGCACGCGGCGATACGTGGGCGGGCCAGCGGTAGATTATGTCGTAAAGTTAAGCTCTGGAAGGTTTAGCAGGCCATACCGGATGTAGGTGGGTGGAGTTGAAGAACACTAACGCCATCATTGCTGAACGATGTGCCATAATACGGCGTTGTTTGTTTACAAGTATGAGATAATTTTGCGGTTTGTGTGTTGGTTTTCACAGAATGTTTATTTGTCACGTGAACTTCACACCAATACATACAGCTGGATTGAGGTGGGGTTGGGTGGGGGGGGGGGGGGGCGTTGATGCTTACGTCAGTCACTCCATTCTCAGCTGATGGTTAGGGCGTGTTGAGGCAACGACTCGCACTTGCATTCTCACAGCTAAAAGCTAGAAATCATCTGAACTTCTAAGGAAGCGTTTATGCAAGGACAATTTTCTCGCTTACTAGCTTTTACTTGGTCAATACTAAATCTGCTGGCTGCTTCTCGCCTTTGTCGGAGAATGCAGCTTTCGAGTTGTCTATACGTAGTAACCATAGCAACAACGCGGACGCAAATTTTCTCCTCGTGCCTCGCGACACGACGTATGACGCTTGTAACATTTGAGCGTCGATTTATTACAACAAGAAAACAATTTTTACTGCAACAAAAGACGACGGAATGTTTTTTGTACGCCGGCATTCGATGGTTTGTCTTGGATTCGATAGCCACGAAATGGATGCCATGTTGGATTTTGAATTCTCGCTGCAAGAAGCTATTTATTCTACCGACGTTTGATCATTGCTAGAAGCTGTACTTTGAGGGAGAATAGCAAATTTCGGAAATAGCGTGAAATGACAACAATCTTGTAGCAATGTTTAAAATTACTGAAGCACTTTGTTCTTTATTCGTGTTGTTATTTATAATACATACAATTTGTTATCTATTATCGCATTCATTTAGTAGCAACGGGAAACTAATCATGAATAAATAACGGTTGACTAGCTTTCGGCGAGCGAGAAGGCCCGTTTGCGTAAACGCGTCCTTACATGGTGGTGGTATTAGCTCTGCCGGCTCGCAACGAAAACAGTTAATAACGGAGGTTCAGAAACGACTGTGAAATGGGTCAGAAGGAATGCTTTTATCTTATTGTCATTGATTACAAGACTCCTAGTATTTACTCATATAATGTTGGATTTATCTACCCCCGGTAGCGTTGTTACCATGCCAACGACGCCTTTGCCATCGCGACTAAATTCTAGCTGTGTACAAAGGTTAGTCGTTGAGTAAACGAGCCGTTATTCCCAGTTGGGAATAACCATCAGTTAAACGTCCTTCTCAAAGCCGTTGCTCCAGTCGCGCATAATTTGTCTACTTGATCTTTGCGAGAAAGTTTAATTTGTTTGACGTCATAACTCGTTCTTCGTCAATTAGAGATTCGGTTTCAGGATTCACATCAAGCTTTTCACCGTTTGAAATCGTGATATTAAGCACCAAGCTTGTTCGCCAAATTAATCCCACCGACTAAGACTTCGAACGTTAAATGAAAAATTAATTTAAAATTTCACAGGAAGCAATTTTCGTATATTTCATTTCACCTTCGAAGTTCAAACCATTGCTGGGATTAAGTTGGCGAACGGGCTTGCCGTTTGATATCATGACTTCGAACGGCCAAAAAGCTTGGCGGGAATCCTTAACAAGTTTTTTTTGTGTGGATAATTTGCCTACTAGATCTTGGCGAGAAAGTTTTTTTTGACGTCAGACTCGTTCTACGTCAACTGGGGATTCGGTTTCTCTTAAGTGGGGACTCGATGAGACCAGACGGAAGTGACTTTATTGATGCGTCACTGAGACGGTATTGATTAGTGATTATATAGTTAATGCGACTTATGCTTGTTTAATCGCCTTATAACACAGGCTTCCCAAACTTTTTAAAATTCCTACCAAATTTCCGTTTTTACTGGTTTTCCTAAAAATGTCCTAAGATATCTTTTTTTTAAAGATATGTACATTTTTTTTTGCAAGCGACCCATTTAAAACAATCATCCATGCCTATTAATAACTAAATAACTATTTACTGAATTTCTTGTGACGATTAGTGCAGGCATTGGAAGACAGACAGTAATTAAAGATACCGTACTTTGAAAGAGCTAGAGTCAAAGAAGATACGATTGTTGGGAAAGGTTTCTAAAAAATGAAAAGACAAGTAATGCAATTCTTTTGTGAACAATCACACCAGTTTGAACTTGATGTTGCTGGTTGTTTCTAAGTTTATAGAGAAAACTGTCTTGTGCTGGTATTAAAAGACATGCTAGCTAACGGTAGTAAAAAGAAAGTAGATCAAAGTATAGTAGACGACTTGAAGGACAGATAGATGTGACGGTAGAGACTTTGTAAAACGAAAATAAAAAGGAAAAAATTAGTTACTTCTTAAGTGCTATTGTAACCACGTATCTGCTATGGGAATTATGACTTTACAGCACTACGTTGTTAAAAAGCTGACGTCAGAAACGCTAAAAAACATAATTTCCTGTGATTCAGTGAAAATACGCCTTGAACACTGGCAGAAGCCTGTTAACCGTACAGTTGTAGCGATCAGATATAGTTAAAGGAAAATTTAACACATTTATCACAACACGGATGAAAACTTCAGTACATGTTTCTAATCTTTTTAAAATTTTTAGTGAAATTCTTCTCCGTTCACCTTCGTCAGAAGTCCGGCTACAAAACACATCTCGTTATTGCATCCAGATATTAACACTGGCGATAGCCTGCAGTGTTAGTAAGGTCCACCTAGGATCTCTGTGTTAAACTTTCAACTTTGAGAGCTGATAACTCCGTCAAAATTAAACATCTTTAAACCAAATTTGGAATCTAGCCTTGACCAGTCAAGGCCTGTATACAGTCAAAAAATTGTGAAATTCAGTCCAGCTAAACCCGAGATACATAGAGGGGCCAAATAGACAACTTCTGGTACTTGGTCTTGTTCTGGGGATGTACCTTTCTTCTGTCCACTCTACAGGTTAAACTGTCCTGTAAAGCTGGTTCTTAGCTCATTTTACAGGTATTGCTCCGTAGATGTGCCCTTTCCATAAGGCCTTTTCTAATTGGTCAAGTGGTTCAGGGGTTACGGATCTCTAAACGACCAGATTGATTGTTTTACATTGTTTTAAACATTGTTATTATGCAACAATGCCATTTAGCAAACGCCAGCTGCAAGACGTAGATTAAAGATCCACCCTTAACCAAAACTGGTATAAGAGCAGCCGCCAAGTTTCCAAAAAGGGTCGGCCTTTCAAAGTAGTGATATCATTCAACCAGGGAAAGGCCGCCAAGGTTAATCCTATTAGCCAAGATAATCGCACCTACTAATAGTTAAATGAAAACTAGAAGATTGCTACTAGCAGTAGCAATCTGAAAGTTTTCATTTAGCGTCCAAAGTATTATTCCGTGCGATTAACTTGGCTAATAAGATTAACCTTGGCGGCCTTTCCCTGGTTGAATGATATCACTACTTTGAAAGGCCGACCCTTTTTGGAAACTTGGCGGCTGCTCTTATACCAGTTTTGGTTTTGGGTGGATATCACAACTTTCGTAGGCGTGTGAATACAAAGAATTCTACTGTCTAATAGTCATCTCTACCTTTTTTGTCTGGAGTTTTCTAATTCATAATTTTTACGTTTGCCATTGCCCAATTAGCCGTTACACCAGCGAAATGGACATGGTTTGGCTTATTGTATACCCATGTTTCACATGCTAAAGTCTATTTAACCTGATTTTTGAGCACACTGGCTAACAAACGATGATTTTCGTTCGCTTCGCTCACTCAATCAGCGCATCCCCTTCACTTGGCCTTCCCTAGGTTAAAGTTAATCATTCAATCATGAACACATACTACAAACTCACGGAATGATAAATGTTCATACAGTTCTAATATGCTGGTGGCAGACGAAGATTACTAAAGCTAATCAACTCACCAGCTGTTTAAAATTACTGGCCAGTTACACTGGACTGCAAGAACAGTAAGTCTACATAAAATAAAATGTCCACGTCACGTTATTGAGGATATTTTTTCCCCATAAAGAACACGTTCCCACTTGTGATGACGTTGTGCATTTTGTTTTCTAATTTCCTTTCCAGCAAAATTGTCCCTTTTATCGTGGTAGGGCAGATAATTTAGTTTGGGTTCGTGTATCGTAAAAAAAAAGACCAAACCTTTGCAATAAAAGATAAAGATATTCTGTTTCTTAGTGAACCACCTATTTGTAAAAACAGTGCATTCTGACAATTAAGTACTGAAACGATAAGCATGTTATAATCTACTATTGGATGACAATACAAACAATGGTTACAACAATAATTTTGCACTTACGAGCCACTTCAGGGCCACGTGCTTCTAGCTGCAACCCCCAGTTTAGAAAAAGTCACTTCGCCATATGACGATTTACCTGTCTATCGAAATATAGATCTGGAACTTTCCCTAATGAGCTGTAGAGGTGTCTTTATACCGTATGAGAATAAACATGGGAGCCTGGTGATTAGCTAGTTACTAGTAACACTCAACGTTATTGAGGGCACATTTTCTCCATAAAGAACACGTTCTCATATTTTCGTGTTGAGGTTTTCTTTGTTGCTCGACCCAAGACACCTGATTCAAATGATTTGCAAAGATTTCTACCGCATGGGGAATTTACACCAGTAATCTGAAATCACGTATAAGTTGGTTTCAGTTAAAAGATACAGTTTGCTAGTAAGCCGCCATCTGACAACAATTACACTCTAACAATTACGCTCTAACAATTAAGCTCCAACAACAATAAAACGTGTACTTGGCGGTGACACACTAGCGTGTGTCTAGATTAAAGGATTTGTTTCTATTGTTAACACTAGCGATAGCCAGGTTAGTAAGGGCCATAGCTATTTACCGAGCTTAAAGGTGGTGCAACAAAACAAGCAACAAATTAATTAAAAAGGTGTCACATACCCCACCCCTCATCCACCACCACACCTACTTATTGCAATTCTCAAAATAACACGAATTAATAAACGAAAACGTATCATTAAAAGTTAAAAGTAGTCTAAAAGTCAAAACCTGTAAGGAACACAGAGAAGCTTTGACTGTAATGGTCTAGGTGTTAAAATTGACCAGTAAGACGCTGCTAAGGATTAGAACCTTACTACCCGGTGATCATGTTAATGACTTAGTAACTCAATTTTGTAATCTAATTTTATAAATGTATTTCAAGCCTATTCGGATTGAACGTGTGTATGTATGATTTATAAAAGTTTTTTTGTTGTTGTTGGAATATGTTTAAACAATATGTTTCAAGACCACAATTTTCCTATAAAATGTGGCACTCTTGTTTTCTGTGACTTTTGATCCTTTGAAATTTTTTATTATCTTTGTATGAACTTCGTACATTTAAAGCAACTGACAACAACCAATAACGATCTCTACTGCAAATACCAAACCAAGATAAGACATTTCAAGTTAAAGCAAAGCAGGAAACGCACATCCCACTACCACGAGACTTGCTTAATTAATGAGTTAGTAAGCCAATTTTGTTAAATTCAACTTTGTAAATATCATCCCAGCCTATTCAGATAGAATGGATGTACTCGCTTACGCTTGTAGCAGGTTGTCTACCTTGGAATCGCTGCCATGTTGCCAAACCGAAAAAAAAATGTCAACCTAAAGCAAAGTAGGAAACCTACACCCCTATATCATTGGATCATCACATGGGTCTTTATAGGACGATCTCGGACAGCTGTCTTCAAAACTGGGTAGTAAAGGTTTAATGCTTAGCAGCGTCTTACTGGCCAAATTTGACACCTAGACCCTTACAGTCAAAGCTTTTCCGTGTTCCTTACAGGTTTTGACTTTTGGACCCTTACTTGTAACTTTTAATGATACGTTTTTATTTATTAATATAGTAAAGACTTTATGTGTGGTTTGTGGCCAGATTTCTGACGAAAAATATGGAGGGATGAATTTTACCGAAAATTCAAGAGGAATAGAAACATGGACTGATGTTTTTATGAGTTGTGGTAAATGTAATAAGTCTTAACCTTTCCTTCAAACTATGTGCCAACATAATAAGAAAGAGTTTTTAAAATAAAATTACTACATATTTCCAAAAATTTGCAATAAACTTTTCCTAAATTCCTTATTAAAATCGAACCATTTTGTGCTGGGACAACTGCATTTATAGGCTTTAAACACACTTAAATCGAAAAAGAATAACTGAAAACAACAAGTCCTTTATAAAATGTTGTAAATTGAATGGATTCTAAGTTTTCCAGTTTGGTTCCATTTCTTGCTGCTAGATGCTATTCGTTGTCAAGCAACTATGCGAATCTAGATAACTGTATGCGTCCTTTTTTAAATCCTTTTTGTTTTTCCAAAATGATAAACAGTTGATAAACATAATAATAAATAAAATATAACCTCTTGAAAATACAAGAGTTGCTTAAACTGCCTTTAGGTTTGCATAGTTGCTAGGCAGTGGCATCTAATGTCAATAAATGGAACCAAAACTTAAGGAAAATATCAATTTCTGTCTTGCATTGGAAGAAGTGTTTAAAAAGACCTATTATTGCAAGAAGTGTTTAAAATTGTCTATAAACAGTTATATTAGTAATAGGCCATTTTAAACACTTTCGAAAATATCATGCTTTTTAAGCAACTCTTGCAATGCACCTTTTTAAAGCGCTTAAAAAGGCACATTGCATGAAATATTTTAAAAGCCCTATTATTTTACATGTATTTTAAAAAGCCTGTTATTTTATAAGTGTTTACAAAGACCTATTATTGGAAGAAGTGTGTAAAAATACCTATTATTGCAAGAAGTGTTTAAAAAGGCCTATTATTTTTCAAGTATTTTAAAAGGCCTGTTACTGAAAGAAGTGTTTAAAAAGGTCTATTATTTTAAAAGTATGTAACGAGGCCTATTATTTTAGAAGTATTTATAAAAAGGAGATAGTAGCAATTCTCCTAATTTGCCTTTTCACACAACTCTTCCCATTTCAGAACAATAACATCTTGGCGACACTTGGCATTTGTTTTCTCCACTTTCCTAGAAGTAATTTCCGTGAACAACATGACACTTGAATGAGACTTGTAGAGAGAAGAGACCAATATTAGGCCAAGTCTTGGCTCGTCTAGTGTAATATCGACCAAATACGTAGCGGTGTATTTCACGGCCCCTGGTATTCACCATTCCTAGAAGCGAAAAGGTGATTTGCCAGATTAGGAAAGGGTCAAAAGGCGGCGCCTCGTGTCTATTATATTTCAGACGTCCGTCTTAGTTTATATGTTGGCCTTAAGCTCGGCGATAGCCTGTCATTTGGGAGGTATGAAACTAATGCGATGGGCTACAAATTACACATTATTATTATTATTATTATTTATTTAAGACTGGCCATTTAAACCTAAATACAATATAATCGACAAATTATTTGACAAGGAACTCCTCACTTTTACGAAAAAATTACAATAATAAAAAAAAATTAATGCCGTCTAAAGCGTGAGTTATTATCTGTAGCTCTATGATGACCGGAAATCAACCATTGATGTAATTATAAGTGGTGAGGTATGACTTCCGCCCGCGCTGCAACCGGATGTTTTTGGTGCGTCAGAATTACTGAGTGCCTCTCTTCTCTGCCTTACGTAATGGCACGTTACATCAAAACGTGAAACAGTGAATAATTAGTATAGAACAGATACACAGCTAAACCATAAATCAATTCACATGTTTCGGTAGTTAGTTATGAGCTTTATTCACCGCATGGAAGAATTTATTTTCGTGAAATTAATAATTATTAGTAGCTAGTGGTTAGTAGTTATGGGCTATATAGCAGGGGCGATATGAATAGCGACGGATGTGTATGTTCGCTCCTGCTAGTAGCCTGTACGTTAAGATGTATCACGAATAGTGACTTTTATGTTTTCAGGCGATTAGAGTGTCTCGATCAAACGAAGTTTCAGCCTTTACTGCCGCTTTGTTGTTTATCCTCAGATGCCTGTAAACAACCAAACTGCCTTAGCAGTAAAAAACACAGTGTCTAGTCGTCGCCATGCTTATACATATTTTATCTGGACAGAACGGACATTAATGTTTTCGTTGAATCTTGGCGGGTGACAAACTAGTGTGTGTCTTAATAAAGCAATATTCATGCGCCACTTGTGGGTCGTTTATATTGTGAAATATTATAATTGTAACTGTAACTGTAAATATTATAACTGTAGTTGTAAGACACACGCTAGTGTGTCGCCATCCAAGATTCAGCGATAAAATTAACGTCCGTCTTATCCAGTTAAATACGTGCATGTCGACCACTAGAGACTTGTGTCTTTTACAGCTGCGGCAATTTGGTTTTTAAAGCATATGAGGAAAAAAACCAACGCGATAGAAAAGGCGATTTCGGTTGCCTGACTACATGCGAGTCACTATTAGTGACGCAGCTTAACGTTTTCTTGTTGAAAAAAA